>VDFB02338064.1:0-24364 GCA_007258455.2 Sequoia sempervirens
GCAGGGGGCCAATTTTTTTGCGGCGACGTCCAGACGACCGTCAAATTTAATCTCGTGAACTGATGACGTCAGCATGACGTCAGCGTACAGCCGGCCTATATGCCCCCTCCTAACCCTAGTTTGCCCTAAAGAAGCAGTTTTTTTCTTTTGGCCATAACTTGGGCATACGGTATCAAAATCAGGCAAACGAGATATCGCCGGAAAGCTGGTTTCGAGCACTTTCCAGTAGTGTTGTTTATTTTTCAGTATTTTACTGTTTTCTTGCATTTATTGCTGTTTGAAGTCAGATGTACTTTTTATGCTTCCGAGCTCATAACTTTTTGCCACGATCTCCATTTTTTGCCTCGTTTGAAGCGTCGGAAAGGTATTGAGGAGCTCTAGGTTGCTGTCTATGTATTTTTTCTGTATCTATCCCAAGTTTATCACTTAGTCCAGATTTGGCCCGATGGGTTGTTTGGCGATTACTTGGATATTTTGGCAGTTGGGAGAGTGCATCTTGCATCTTTGCACTTCATTTTCAGTAATACATCATTCAATAATTGCTTGCTGCTTCATAGATTCCAGAGTTGTTCCAGATTGGAGTTTTTGAGTGTTCCGTGGCATCGGGTTTTCTGTTGCTTTAATCATGATTCCTTGAGTCAATCAGTGACTCTCATCCGGTTTCAGTAGTATACAGAAGAATATTTCCTTACTTGCCTATATCAAGTTCCAGTGTTACTCTACAGAGTTCTTCCAGTGCTTCTTTGCAGCATGTTATCTCATTGTAAGGGGGGTTTTGTCCCACTGGGTTTTTCCTTCTCTTACTCTTTATTGCATTTGTAAATGGGTACCTGATTAGGCCTAGTTGCCGAGACCCATCTTTGCTTTCATGCATCTTATTCTAGTGTTTTAGCTTCTTCCTAAGTTCATCTTAGGGGGGTGTTAGAGTAATAAGTTCTTATGCTTAATTAATTACATCACATTGATTAATTAATTAAGTCACTCATTCCTCTTTATTACTTAAGCTAAACTTAGGCACATTAATAATTAATTAATTATTAATTATTAAGTGTGCACACTAGGGTTTCATTTAGGGTTTCCCTTTTTAGGGTTTCTTGATCTCCTTCATAAGGATTGATCACATTGTAATAATTGATTCTCTTAATGCATTTTTACTGAAAGGTTTACAAAGCATATTTTTGGTTCTTCATATCTTTTGCATGTGACAGGTATTCATCTTGCATGCAGGTGATCTTGGATTCTAACAATCTCATGCTCCAAATAGTTGATATTACTGATGAACAACCAATTCTATTAAGTATTATCCTATTATGTTGAGCTATTAAATGAGATTATTTGTTTTTGTTAATGTTGTTTATGATAATTGTGCAGAGGTTGTAAACGCATTAAGGCATCACCCTCCCAGGTCTTGCAGAGCCCAAAGTGTAGGAGGTCTTTAAAATCCTTGTCAATTGGTCCAGGTCCTTCGAGCTACCCTTGATTGGAATTGGAAATTCCATAGGTAGATCAGAAGACCAACCTGGTTACAGTAAAAACAACCAACACTCACAAAAGGTTCTTGTTCCTTAATATGCTCATCATGAGCATCTATCTCAGAACTCTGTGAACTCTCCTCATCCAATCCATCCAATTTTTCTTCAACACGTTTATCTTCATGCTTCTGAGTATTTGTCTCAAAATTCATTGTTCGAGAAGTATCCTTCTCCTTTGGTTGTTCTTCTCCTATATAAGATCTAAATTCCCTGAAAATCACATCTCTAGATAAAGTAATTTTTTTGGGTTAGAGGATTCCAAAGCTTGTAACCTTTTACATTTTCACCATAACCTATGAATATAAATTTATGTGCTTTTTTATCCAACTTAGGCTAATTTTCTTTATGCACATGAACAAAAGCCTCGCAACCAAAGATCCTTAAATGTGCAACACTAGGTTTCTTTCCTAAGCACATTTCATAAGGGGTTTTATCTTCAATAGATGAACTAGGAGATCTATTGATTAAATAACAAGAAGTACTTACAACCTCAACCCAAAGGCACCAATCTAGCGTAGCACTACTTAACATACTCCTAGCTCTTTCCATTAAGGTTTGGTTCATCCTTTTTGCTACTCCATTTTGTTGAGGTGTATATGGAGTAGTTTTTTGTTTCACAATTCTTGCATGATTACAATAATCATCAAATGTAATGTCCCCATTTCAAGCCTGACATTTTCAGTGACCGTTAGCCTTTCTTTGGGAACCCGGAGGCTAGTCGAAAGTTAAAATTAGGGTTTCCTAATTTTGAGGAGATCATTGCTCGGAGATGATAGTTTTAATGGCGGATTCCTTCTGGGTTTTCAGAGGGCTTCGCAGTGGTATGTTCGTCTCAGCATTCAGAGTACTTTTTGGAATTTACTATTTTTAGTAAATTCTATTTTTGGCAGTTTCCAGATGTGCTTAGGATGGTTGACTCCCGGCTTCAGAATGATCAGTTAACTTCTTCAGTTTTGGCTTCAGGGCACTGTCGGAGAAGTAAGTTAAGTCATTTAAATTAAAAAGTCACGTTTTAATTATTATAATTAAACGTTGACCATGGGCTTAGACTTAATGACTTAATGTTGTGTTTAAAAGGTGGTTCCTTGAGGGGGGCGCCTTCATTATGAAATGATTTAATATTTCCCTAAGTCAAAGCAGGGTATGATGGGCGCCTTAACCAAAGTATGATGTTTTAATTAAAATATCATTTATTAAGCCTTGAGGAGAAAGTACGCCCAATCTTGAGGAGGGTGAAGTTTGACCTAAAAGTTGATTTTAGGGTTTTGCAAAGTCAATTGAAGGTTATAAAGAGGAGTCTTGGTGCATCATTGGGGTTATCTTGGAAATTACACTGTTATGCTGCCGGATTGATTCTGGATTGCTTCGAGGGATGAAGACCTCCTAGTTTGGGCATCGTTTCATGTTTGCAAGACAACATCTAGCGGTGAATCATTGTATTGTGAGTTTGCAATTTAGTTCATGCATTATCTTTCAGCTTATAGCATATTTAGATCTGATTTAATAAATCATAGGTTTCAGCTTATTGCATTATTGTAGACAGTAGATTTGAAGTTTTAATCATATCTTGTAAAAGACCAAAATTTTGCATATGGGTATTGTATTTTCTTCATCATAGGTACCAGGCGTCCTTTCCTTCCAATTGGTAGATTTTATGAAGCTTCCTTTGATTTTATAAAACAGATCGCCCCTTTTCCTTTAGGCCGTACCATTCAGCATTGTCTTGGTATCCGTGCAAAGTAAATTGAAGGCTTTTAGATCTGTGTTTAGGGTCTGTCTTAGGCATCTTCCTTACTAGACTATATTGCATTTAATTTCGAGTGAATTGGGCAAGTTAATCTTGAGTTACGAGCATTTGATTGGGTTCTTAGACTGCTGATTTGAAACAACAAAGTACAGATTTCTGGTCATTCAAGAAAACAGCAGTGTCATTTCTTATTCATTGTGAGATTTTAATTTGGCATATTGAATCAAGCCAAGAATTGATGATGATATTGTAATGGTTGATAAATCCAGCTCTAATCTCTTGACAGGCATATCAAATTCATTTGTAAACTGACCAGTAGTACTGGCAGTCCTTCTTGCTCGCTTAAATCTGGTTGTAATTCTAATTTTCACTCAAGTTATTGTAATAGTTAGAACTCCACCCTATGGTAGCTACTGCCTACTCTGGGTAGCAAGCACATTCTGGGTGTCGAGTAGTTTCCTTTCTCAGCATTTATCTTTCAGCATTTGTTTTGTAACCACTCCGTCATATGGTCGCCCCTCACTCCATCTTGGATTGGGTAGCACATACTTGACGTTGAGTTCTTTCTGCAATTAGAATAAAGATCCTCTGACCAATGCTCACCATCATCGGTGCCATTCAGGTTAGAGTTACAGCATAAGCATTTTCTTTCAGATCCCCTGACCAATGCTCGCCATCATCGGCGCCATTCTGGTTAGGGTTGCTTTCTTGCACGTTTAGGTTTATCCATCTAACCTTAACGGGTGCACTGTTGTAATGTTGTAATCTGATAAATTGTGAAAATCGAAAAAAATTGGCTCAGAATATTTCAGTGGTATTAGAGCCAAGATCCTGCCAGCCTGTGATCAGTCTGTCTATGAGTGACAGAGAAAAGAGATACTTTGCAAGGGAAGACAAGAAAGTTGGAAAATAGTTCCAGCTTCACCAGCCTCCAGAGGGTCAGACAGTTTCAGAAGTCTTGAGGGCTCATTGGGAGTCTTCTCAGGAATCAGCTATGGCAGAAGGTGAAAGATCAGTTGGTGGTAACGAGAGGGTTACCAACAGTAGAGATGACAGTGGTAAGGGCAGAGAGAGGTCCATCAGTCCCGGACAGAGATTTGAGAAGAAGATGGATGCGTTAATGGATATGGTTTCACTCATGATGGGAAGAGTAGGCCACAATACCATTCCGCAAAACAACTCAAGCCATAGAGGGGAGCATAGTGCTTCCAATCAGCATGATGAGCATGCAGCCCGAACGGTGTCCAACAACACTTACATCACGTCCCGACCTTTCAAACCCACCTTTGTGGCTCCTGTAGTCACTCAGCCAGATCCTGAAGAGAATGCTTCATTTGTGGAGCAGTTGAGGCAGGGCCGTACAGAGTATGACTCTTTACCCGCCGACATTAAGATGGATATGTCCTTCAATGATTTTATGGATCATAAGAGGAAAAACAAAGGCCAAGGGAGAACCTTTGATCAACGAAGACCATCAAATCAAGGGGATTTGTACCAAGCTGTCAACAAAGTTATGCTTCCACACTTTGACGGAAGTGACTCAAGTTCAGCCCGAGCTTGGATTCAAAAGCTGGATAATTATCTAGCTCTCAGACCAATGGTGGAAGAAGAAGCGATCAAGTTCGCTATGCTACACCTTGATGGGGTGGCGCACGAGTGGTGGTACCATGGCCTCGTCACTCTGGGTCATCGTTCTATCACAACATATGATGAGTTCACCACTAGGCTCATCGAAAGGTTTGAGAAAAAAGATCCTGAGATCCATTTCAGGGAGCTTGCTCAACTGAGACAGTATGGCACAGTTGAAGCCTACATCGCGGAGTTTCAGAGACTCTCAGTCATGGTGACTGGAATCACAGAAAGGAGATTGGTAATTCTCTTTAGTGAAGGGTTGACAGAACCCCTCAAAGGCTGGATTAAAGCCTTTGACCCTCCAACACTGCAAGAGGCCATGAAAAAGGCAAGAAACATGGAGTGGGCTGCTCCTAAGGCGAAATTTCAGTCAAATTCCCCTTTTCAGAAAAGGGATAAAGGAAAAAGGCCTCAGTATAAAAATAATTTGAGACCTCAGAACAAGGAGTTCAAGAATCGCAATCCCCATGTTACCAGGTTGGATCAAGAAACCCTGAATGAACTCAGAAGAAAGGGGTTGTGTTTCCGGTGTCAGGAAAAATGGTCTCAAGACCATGTTTGCCCAAAAGGGGTCAAGTTCAATCAGATTGAGTACTATTCTGCTGGGGAAAGTAGTTCTGATTTTTCCGACCAGCAATCTGATTTTGAAGGAAATGAAGAAGATAGAGCTCCAGAAGAGTCCGGAGATGAGAAGGGAAGTGGTGGAGTTTTAGCTCAACTTTCCAGTTTTCAAAGAAATGAATCATTTAAGGTTCGTGGTATGGTCAAAGGGCAGCGAATCGTTGCTTTGATCGATACGGGAGCAACTCATAACTTCATTGATGAAGTTGTGGTAGCCAAGAAGGGGCTACAAATAGAGGAGTTCGAAGGATTCAAGGTCATGGTTGCCGATGGATTTCATATTACTTGCACTAAGAAGATATCTAACATGACCATGCAGTTGGGTAACTACGAAGTCAAAGATGACTTCTATGTTGTTCACATTGGGGATACTGATGCAGTTCTAGGTATCCAATGGCTGCGATCTCTTGGAGAGATCTCGTTGAATCTGCAGACTATGGAGTTGAAATTCCAATCCGATGGGAAGAAGGTGGTGTTGCGAGGAATGTCAAATGGTGGCCCTCGGATTGTGTCATTCAAGAGGATGGCAAGGTTGATACGTCATGACCAAGTGGAATGGGCTGCTGAGTGTATGATTCTTCCAGCAAGTCCAGTTGAAATGAAAATAGAGCATCCTCCTGATATCCAGTCTTTACTCACCAAAAAGAGTAAAGTGTTTAATGATTTACCTCCTGGACCCCCTCCTGATCGAGGTTCAGAACACATCATTGAGCTCAAGGAAGGAGCTAAACCGGTGATCATAACTCCATACCGGTATCCAAAGAGGCAAAAGGATGAAATCGAGAAGAATATCCGAGAACTTTTGGAGATGGGTTTCATACGCCCAAGCAAGAGCCCCTTTGCTTCTGCAGTGGTTCTTCTCAAAGATTGATCTGCGTTCGGGTTACCATCAGATACGGATGAGGGGATCAGATGTGGAAAAGACAACTTTCAGATGTCACTATGGCCACTTCAAATTCTTAGTCATGCCATTTGGTTTGACTAATGCACCGGCCACCTTTCAGTCTTGCATGAACCATGTGTTTCAGAATCAGTTAAGGCGGTTTGTGTTGATTTTTTTTGATGATATTCTGATCTACAGCAAGACTTGGGGAGATCATCTCAAGCACTTGGAGGAAGTGCTTAGTATTCTGGAGTCTGAGAGTCTGTTTGCTAAAGCTTCCAAATGTGAATTTGGAATGGAAGAATTATTGTACCTTGGCCACATCATCAGTGCTGAGGGAGTGAAGGTGGATCCGGAGAAGATCAAAGCAGTGGTTGATTGGCCACCACCGGAAAATTTGACTCAGTTGAAGGGTTTCCTGGGTCTTTGTGGTTTCTATCGGAGGTTCATTAAGGGGTATTCTCAAAATGCTGCTCCCCTTACTGATCTCACCAAAAAGGGAGCCTTTGCTTGGTCAGAAAAGGCTCAAGTTTTTTTTGACAAATTTAAAAGAATCATGAGCTCGTGCCCAGTTTTGGCTATCCCTGATTTCTCCAAGCCATTCGAGCTGCAATGTGATGCATCGGGTGAAGGAGTTGGTGCTGTCCTGATGCAAGACAAACACCCTATTGTGTTTGAAAGCCAAAAATTAAGGGGTGTGGAAAGGTCATATTCCATTTATGACAAAGAGATGCTTGCCATTATGCATGCATTAGCCAAGTTCCGACAGTACTTGGTGGGGAACAAATTCGTGGTTAAGACTGACCACAACAGCCTCAAGCATTTTATGCATCAGAAAGATTTAAATGAGAGGCAACAGAAGGGTGAGTGGGAGCTCTGTTTACCATTCGGACATTGAATATGCTTCAAAGGAAAAAACATTGTGGTCGGGATGTAATCAGTCGAGGAGATTCCATCTAGCTCTGGCCAGGTGAGCTTACTGCAGATTGGAGAGACATGTTGCTTGCTGATTATGCAAAAAATCAGTTTGCAACCAGCATTCTGGAAGGTACTTTCCATGATGAAAAGTACCAGGTGGTTGAGGGATTGATTCAGTATAAGGGAAGAATCTTTCTGGTGGCTGATTTTAAGCTCAAGAAGAAGATTCTTCTGAATTTTCATGACATTCCAGTTGCTGGTCACCAAGGCTTTTTCAAGACCTATAGGCAGATCCGAGAAAGGTTTTCTTTGAAAGGTTTGAAGAGAGAGGTTCAACGCTACATTCAGGAATGTCCTGTTTGTCAAGCAAATAAAAATGAGCATACATTGCCAGCCGGTTTGCTGCAACCACTTCCAATTCCCAATCAAAAATGGGAAAGCATTTCGATGGATTTCATCACTAGGTTGCCCAAGGCTCAAGGGAAGGATTGCATTTACGTGGTAGTTGACAGATTAACCAAGTTTGCTCATTTCTTTGCCATTACCAGCACTTTTTCTGCAGCCCAAGTTGCAGATTTGTTTTTTCGAGAAGTGTTTAGACTTCATGGTTTGCCAAAGAATATTGTAAGTGATAGGGATAGTAAGTTCCTAAGTACCTTTTGGCAGGAAGTTTTTAGAATGAGTGGTACTGTGCTCACCCCAAGCACGAGTTATCACCCCCAAACTGACGGGCAAACAGAGGTGGTAAACAAGTGGTTGGAAGGCTACTTGAGAAATTATGTGTCAGAACAACAGAAGGCTTGGGTTAAGTGGCTGCACATAGGCGAGTACTATTACAATTCTACCTTCCATATGTCAATCAAAATGTCTCCCTTCTTGGCACTTTATGGGTATGAAGCACCCAGCTTTGCAGATTTGGTGTTTGGTGACAGCAAAGCACCATTAGCCAAGGATTTGTTGCAGCATAGTCAAGACATAATGAGATCCTTGAAGGATAATTTGCAGATTGCACAAAATCAGCAGAAGTTGTATGCTGATCAGAAGTGTGTAGAGCGTTCTTTTGAGGTTGGGGATATGGTCTATCTCCGCTTACAACCTTATAGACAGTCAACTCTCAAGAAGAGTGGAGCTGAGAAGCTCAAACCTCACTTCTATGGGCCATTTAGGGTCATCAGAAAGGTTGGGGCAGTAGCTTATGAATTAGAGCTACCTTCAGATAGCAAAGTGCATAACGTCTTCCACGTGTCTCGCCTCAAGAAGGCACTTGGACACAATGTAGTTGCTTCTTCACAGTTGCTACCGTTGGATGAAGAAGGACAGTTGGTTCTAGTTCCCGAGGAGATACTTGATGTCAAAGAACGTTCCTTGAGGAATAGAACTATCAGAGAATATTTGGTAAAGTGGAAGAACCTGCCTATGGAGGATGCCACTTGGGAAAATGATGAAATATTGCAGCATCCTAGTTTGCGATTGCTTGAGGACAAGCAATCTTGGGGAGGGCGGACTATAATGTCCCCATTTCAAGCCTGACATTTTCAGTGACCGTTAGCCTTTCTTTGGGAACTCGAAGGCTAGTTGGAAGTTAAAATTAGGGTTTCCTAATTTTGAGGAGATCATTGCTCGGAGATGATAGTTTTAATGGCGGATTCCTTCTGGGTTTTCAGAGGGCTTCGCAGTGGTATGTTCGTCTCAGCATTCAGAGTACTTTTTGGAATTTACTATTTTTAGTAAATTCTATTTTTGGCAGTTTCCAGATGTGCTCAGGATGGTTGACTCCCGGCTTCAGAATGATCAGTTGACTTCTTCAGTTTTGGCTTCAGGGCACTGTCGGAGAAGTAAGTTAAGTCATCTAAATTAAAAAGTCACGTTTTAATTATTATAATTAAACGTTGACCATGGGCTTAGACTTAATGACTTAATGTTGTGTTTAAAAGGTGGTTCCTTGAGGGGGGCGCCTTCATTATGAAATGATTTAATATTTCCCTAAGTCAAAGCAGGGTATGATGGGCGCCTTAATCAAAGTATGATGTTTTAATTAAAATATCATTTATTAAGCCTTGAGGAGAAAGTACGCCCAATCTTGAGGAGGGTGAAGTTTGACCTAAAAGCTGATTTTAGGGTTTTGCAAAGTCAATTGAAGGTTATAAAGAGGAGTCTTGGTGCATCATTGGGGTTATCTTGGAAAATACACCGTTATGCTGCCGGATTGATTCTGGATTGCTTCGAGGGATGAAGACCTCCTAGTTTGGGCATCGTTTCATGTTTGCAAGACAACATCTAGCGGTGAATCATTGTATTGTGAGTTTGCAATTTAGTTCATGCATTGTCTTTCAGCTTATAGCATATTTAGATCTGATTTAGTAAATCATAGGTTTCAGCTTATTGCATTATTGTAGACAGCAGATTTGAAGTTTTAATCATATCTTGTAAAAGACCAAAATTTTGCATATGGGTATTGTATTTTCTTCATCATAGGTTCTAGGCGTCCTTTCCTTCCAATTGGTAGATTTTATGAAGCTTCCTTTGATTTTATAAAACAGATCGCCCCTTTTCCTTTAGGCCGTACCATTCAGCATTGTCTTGGTATCCGTGCAAAATAAATTGAAGGCTTTTAGATCTGTGTTTAGGGTCTGTCTTAGGCGTCTTCCTTACTAGACTATATTGCATTTTATTTCGAGTGAATTGGGCAAGGTAATCTTGAGTTACGAGCATTTGATTGGGTTCTTAGACTGTTGATTTGAAACAGCAAAGTACAGATTTCTGGTCATTCAAGAAAATAGCAGTGTCATTTCTTATTCATTGTGATATTTTAATTTGGCATATTGAATCAAGCCAAGAATTGATGATGATATTGTAATGGTTGATAAATCCAGCTCTAATCTCTTGACAGGCATATCAAATTCATTTGTAAACTGACCAGTAGTACTGGCAGTCCTTCTTGCTCGCTTAAATCTGGTTGTAATTCTAATTTTCACTCAAGTTATTGTAATAGTTAGAACTCCACCCTATGGTAGCTACTGCCTACTCTGGGTAGCAAGCACATTCTGGGTGTCGAGTAGTTTCCTTTCTCAGCATTTATCTTTCAGCATTTGTTTTGTAACCACTCCGTCATATGGTCGCCCCTCACTCCATCTTGGATTGGGTAGCACATACTTGACGTTGAGTTCTTTCTGCAATTAGAATAAAGATCCTCTGACCAATGCTCACCATCATCGGTGCCATTCAGGTTAGAGTTACAGCATAAGCATTTTCTTTCAGATCCCCTGACCAATGCTCGCCATCATCGGCGCCATTCTGGTTAGGGTTGCTTTCTTGCACGTTTAGATTTATCCATCTAACCTTAACGGGTGCACTGTTGTAATGTTGTAATCTGATAAATTGTGAAAATCGAAAAAAATTGGCTCGGAATATTTCATCAAATTCCTTAGAACACTTATCTGATCTCAACACTTTCATCTTACGATCTGATTGTTTCTCAACTAAAGCCTTAAATTATTTAAACTTATTGAACACATCAGATTTGTTATGCATAAAATAAATCCAAGTGTATCTTGAGACATCATCAATAAATGTGACATAATATCTAGATTTTTCAATAGAGTCAATATCCACATGATCCATAACATCTGAATGAATAATCTCTAATAATCCTTTTAGCTTTATTTGTTCCATTAGGAAATGAAGATCTAGATTGCTTTCCAGACACACAATGCTCACAAAAATAATTTTGCCAATATTATAATCAGGAATACCGTCAACCAATTTCTTATTAAGAATGGTCCTAAGACCTTTTTACCAATGTGGCCCAATCTATGGTGCCACAACATACATGTATTTTCAGCTTCAGTTACATTGGTTGATTTATTCAAATTGGAGGTATCAAGCTTAAACAAGGTCCCAATCTGAGATCCTTTAGCAACCACCATATTCCCTGTTAGAGTAATTTATATTTACGCTTAAGTTTACTTAGGCTTGCATTTAGTTTTATTTTGCATTTATTAAATTGGGTAGTTTTTCCTGTACTGGGAAGTTCCTCACCCGTCACCTACCTTTCATGCCTTTTTAAGGCACTTTGTACATTGTGTAAATTATCTCATCTATATTTCACTCCTTATTTGGTAAAATGGCCTCATGTATCTCTTGCTTTTACAAAGTTATTTTCTGCAAATGGATTTCTTGGGTTGATTGTTGTATCATGGTATCAGAGCCACCAATTGCAACTCCTTCCTAAGAGTTTTCATTGAAGTTTTGAGATAGATTTATTTTTTCGGCATTTGAAATCTTCTAAATTTCAAAGATGCCTCTTTTTTTATTTCCCTATTGTTCGAGTGTTTGAATCCTTGTTGGTGAATTTTTTGTCTAAAGGGATGTGCCTATTGAAGAGAGGCTGATTCATTATGTGGTTGAGGGTTGATTTAGCCAATTTTGTAGAGGACAATTAGCAAGGAGGCATTCAATTTTTGGTGGTTGAAATATGCAATTTGTTGTTGGAGCGTGATTTGAATCCAAAGGCAAATTTCTTTTTATTTGAGGCATTTTTTCTTGCATTGAGGAGAGGGTTGTGTATTACCTCTGTGAAGGGTTGATTTTGCTGAGTAGAGGCCCATTTTTTCTTGGAGGTTCCAATAGCATATGGGAGGTAGCGATTCTAGGTTAAACCCATTTCTCTACTGAAGAGGCGTGTTTTCTTCACTTGAATAGTTTGGTGGGGGCATGATGTGAGAACCCCAATCAAGACTCTTTTGGAGTTGTGATCTCGAGATTGGAGGGACATGATTAATAGATTGGAGGCGACCAAATACTTGCTCTACAGTTTGAATGATTTTCCAATTTCCAGCCCATGAGGGGACTTTGCTCAAGGAAGATTAGACACTGACCATTTGAGCAGATCAATTTATAAGAAGAATGATTTTGGTGAGGAGGATACATTCATTTTTTTGAAGAGTGCAATTTTGTTTTCATTGCAGGACGATTTCACTTGCTGTCATTTGCTTGGAGCCTGATTTTGTGTTGAAAGGGCACAATTTTTACTCTACAGTGAATTTTTTCTAAACTTTATACTTTATAAATTTTTTTGCCAAATATTTATTTAGGGCTTCTCAGCCGAAGTGGAAGTGGGCCCCAATTTCTTTTGGAGTTGTGTTCATGGGAACTTAATCCCAAATTGTTAGAGTGGAGGAGTATTTTTTTATTTAAATAGCACTGCAAAATGATTGTTGTTTGTGATTAAGGCTCACAAGATTGTGAAAAAGTTGTCTCTTGTGTGTGGTGATTGGTGCTCAGAGATTGTGTGATACTAAACTTGGTTTTTTGTTGGGGTGGTGGCTTGGTGAGGCCTAATTGATTGGTTCCATTTGTTTTACTTCTGAGGATGCTCATGGTGGTTGTATGGTGTGATTGAGGGCTCTTGAAGATGCCGAAAGTGCCTTTATAGGCCCTTTTTTCATTTCAGCATATCTTTTGCAAACAAAGGCCGATTTTCGTAAACCATATATCAATGAAAAGGTATTTTCATCACCTTTGTAGTGTTTGATGAATTTATATCATTTTTTATTGTTTGGTGGTGATTTTACTCCATTGAAGTTTGATATTGGTCTCACTTTAATTGTAGTATTTTGGGAGTTTCTATTTGTTATTGAAGGTTATTGTCTCTGTATTTTTGGAGTTTTGTCATAGTTGGTTATGGGGTTTTCAATTCATCCTGTTGTGACTATGTTGGAAAGGGGAAACTATACACAATGGAGAGATGGCATATTGAAGCACTTGAGATGGCTTCATCTTTTTCCATATCTATATAATCTTGTTCCCCTTCCTGGTATTGATAGTAAGAAGTTTGCATGGAATTGCAAAAGGGATCATGTCCTAGGAGTTATTACAATGCATATTGATGATGCCACTTTAGATGTTGTTGATCATTTTGAGTGTCCATATACTCTTTGGATTAAAATTTGGGAAATACATGGAGATCTTGATATTCAACCATTCCCAAATGATCGTGTTTTAGATTGTCTTGTGCCTCTTCATTTTTTGGACAGGATACCCTATGATCATGCTACTATGTAAGAGTTTGAAGCGTTGGAATACTTTGAATCTTCAGATGAGGATGATGAGGGTTCTTCAGATGCTTCTTCTCCATCAAAGACAGTTGATATACCTTCGTCTTCAGTGATTCATTGTTCAAAGTCATTGATTGAGACTCCTATCATTCTTTTTCTATAGGATCATTCATTTTGTGTTGATGATTAATTATGCACATCCAGTGTTTCATCACAACTAGTATCTCATTGTCTTCCTGATTGAGATTCCTATTTGTCAAATATTAGTTCCTTGTTTGTGGAGTCTCACATTTCAAATCTGGAGAACACATTTGAGGGGTTATCCCTCCTGTTTGATGATAGTTGTGGTACAACTATTGTCACCCTATTTCAGCCTCTGAATATTGTTCAACATCAGTTTCTAGTGGTACCTTATTTGTCACCTTATGTTGTGATTAGGCATGTTCTTGATTGGTTCGTGGTATCATCTTCTAAGGTCTTGGCAATGCATGATCAAATTCAAGAGACATCATCATACATATTCATGCTTCTTTGGGAAGCATACATCCATTTGTATTTGGTTTTGTTTCTTCTGAAAGGGAGATAATTTGTTTGTCGACACTAGATCATGTTTTGTCTTTAGGCACTTACCATTTTTGTACATGATTACAAATTGTGGGGGGGCTATATAGTCTCTCTCTTTCCCTCTTATGGGGGTGCATTGATTGTATATACACGATGTATGTAGTACTTGGGGGTGTGACTGAGTCCACCATCCATGCATCATTTTTGTTTTATTTTCTCTCTTTTGGGGGTGTGACCGAGTCCTCCATCCATGCATCGTTTTTGTTTTATTTTCTCTCTTTTAGAGATGGTTTTTTTCCCACAGGTTTTTTCTCCTTTTCTCCAATTGTGAGAGATTTCTTTTTTGCATTGTAAATGGGTACCTAACATGGTTGTGTAGCCGAGACCCATACTGCATTTTGCATCTTCATTCTCTCTAAGTTGCACTTAAGGGGGGTGTTAAGAGTAAATTATATTTATGCTTAAATTTAGTTTAATTTTGCATTTATTAAATTGGGTAGTTTTTCCCATGCTGGGAAGTTCCTCACCCGTCACCTACCTTTCATACCTTTTTAAGGCACTTTGTACATTGTGTAAATTATCTCATCTATTTCACTCCTTATTTGGTGAAATGGCCTCGTGTCTCTGTCGCTTTTGTGAAGGTTATTTTCTACAAATGGATTTCCTGGGTTGATTGCTCTATCATTCCCTTTCACCAATTTGTAACCACTTTTATCAAATGTCACATGCATTCCAAAATCATTGAACTTAGATATAGAAAGTAGATTTCTAGCAAGTCCTATAATATGTAAAACATCATTAAGGGTCTTAACCCTACCATCACTAAAACACAACTTTACCTCTCCTTTGCCCACAATATTTGTTGTGTTATTATCTCCAAAGAAAACATTCCCTCCATCATATGTAGTATACTTGGTGAACCATGCCTTGTTAGGAGTCATATGATAGGAGCAACCTGAATCAATAAGCCAAGAGTCATCACTAACAGTATTAGATGTAATGATCAATGCATCATTATTGTCATCCAAGGATTTCTTTGTAGAAGCATTAGAACTCTTTTTATTGTTCTTACAATCCTTCTTTACATGTCCCAATTTCCCACAGTTCCAACACTTTACCTTACTCTTACTAGGGGTTTTAGACCATCCTTTGGACTTACCCTTTCCTTTCTTGTCTCCCTTAGGTGCCTTTTCCTTAGGCCTACCTCTTACAAACAAGGCATCTTGGGATCCCATTTTAGACTTCCTCCTCATCTCTTCTGATAGGAGAGTAGGAATTATATTGTCCATCTCATGATCTGCACCACTACCACTAGTAGCAACAATTAGATTTTCCCAAGACTCTAGTAAAGAACAAAGTAACAAAATGCATTTATCTTCATCTTCTAGCTTTTCATCTATAGATGCTAACTGACTTAGAATCAAATTGAAACCATTTAAATGATGTGCAACATAATCACCATCTTTCATATTTAAAGAATACAACCATCTTTTTTAGATACAACTTATTTAGTAAGACTTTGGGTTTGATAGATATCACATATCCTCTTCCATAATTTATATGTGGTAGCTTCATTTGAAACATTCAAGAGAATAACATCAACAAGACATAACCTTATGGTTTTTCTTGCCTTATTATCAAGCTTAGCCCAAACCTCATTTGACATCGTTGTAGATGGATTTGTCTCATTACAAACAACTAACCATTGATCTCTCTCTTCAAGGAGATCATCCATTTTTAGTTTCCACATCTCATAACTAGATCCATTGAATCTTTCAATATCTAGACAAGAAGTAGAACTCATTGTAACACACTTATTTTACAATTTTGTAATAACACTGTTACTTATTTTTAGCTACAACTCAAAACATGTGGAGCTGAATTACATTCATCACAGGAAGGTACAATTTTTTTTTGCTTAAGTATTCATTATATTCCAGAATTTGATTACTTGTGAATTTCCAGTGTTATTATGCAAATGTTTGTAATAGAAGAACTCATAAATTTGCATAAAAGAATGTTATTTTATTCATATTGGAAAAACTGAAGTCCCACACAAGCCGTGGGAATAGGTTAATTTGATTTTCATGATCAAATAATGAATACAAAAAGGAAATGTGCACAACATAATTGAAGAGAATATAGGTATAAGAGAGAAGGTGATTCATCATTGCTTGGAATGACGAATCGTTGTCACATTTGAAGTCTTTAGTTGTCGCCACTTCGGTGTCTCCAGATTGTTCAGCTCCAAGCTCCATAGGTTTCCTGCAAGATTGTTGAAAAGTGGTGTTAGAGCAATGAAGAATCAAGTCCTTCCTTATGCCTACATTACCAATAGAGATGTGGTACACATTCAATTAGGCATTCATTGGATGATTTGAACAAAATGAAAATAACATGATCAAGAGGCACAAAGTCCAATAAAAGCATCTGACTTCAATTATTTTGCTAATATGTTTGTTTAATGTGTAGAAATAGGTACAATCTAATCATTTCAACCAAAAGATAATGTTATGAGTGGCAATAAATGTGGCTCCCACGAGGGTTGAGCCCAACTCATAATAAAGGAAGGTAGCTATATGAAATGACAGTGATTCCAAAATTCCAGACAGTGAGCTCAAAAGAGTAATCTTACTAAAGCATTTACAAGGTCCTGTCAAGATAGTGCCAGGAATATATCAAACTATTTGCATTGAAAGTTGATACAATGTAAGGATTTGGAACAATATAAAACTGCATATAATACAACGGTACTTGAGTTACAAATACAGTTTTCATCATATTGCTACAAAAATAGAAATGTCAAGAGATGCTATATGATCATGCAGTGACCATATTGTTGCTACAGGGAGTACATAAGTTTACAAATCTAAGAGTAGCAAATGATATTCATTGCAAAAGAATGACAGTGAGTAGGCATACATGATGCCTCATAAATCAATCATAAATAACAGTTGAAACAGAAAAGGAGTAGCAGATTTAAATGCATAATCAGCTATCAAGCATTTACTATAGTGGAATGTAATAGCAAGACAAAGGACAACTATTATGCTTTCAAAAGAGCATTAAGATATAATACACTGGTGAGTAATTACATTCCAGTTTCCAACATTCACGAGTCTTACATGCCAGTAATAAATGTTTAGAGTGTAGTTACATTGTAGTGACAGTGATCAAGGGATGATGCAATCATATTCCAGAAAAAAAACTATAGCGTCTAATGAACAATGATTTAAACTCTAGTAAGGCTGTAGTGAATCTAAAAAAATAACAGTAATAATGTCACAATAAGATGATACATAGTCATGAAGGTTAACAAGTTTTATAGTGAGCATTAAAGGGTTATTGTTAATACTCAAGGAATTCAAGTCATCAGACCACAAAGAATAGTGAGAGGTCTACATGACAACATGATGAGCGCAATGCATCCAAGGAAGCAATACATGGTGCAATCCTTTTATCATAGAGGAGTTCTCATTGATCAGTCCTTGTGCATTAATGCAATCTTATAAAATAGCTATAAAGGATAACCAACTATCAATTTAAGTATTTTATCAAATGGCAGTCACAACCACAGTTGAGTAACGGAACCATGTTTCTCAATATGATGTAATACGAAGAAGAGGCAACTTTTATGTAAAAATGATCAGTTGCTCAAGCAAAAAAAAAATTACCCAGCATGAAGAACAATGACCAACTTATTCAGAAGATTCTCACTGGTAAGGAAAATGGGCATGTAGTGGAAGAAAATAAAGATGGTTTTAAATTCAGAAGGTTGTTAATGGAATCACAGAGCATCACTTAGCGAATTTAATGGATTTTCCTCCATGTTAAAAGACTACAATAGATCAAATCAAAATGCTTTATCTAATTGGTTTATTTTGTAGAAAAATATACTCTTTGGTCTTTTGGAGGTAGACAAAAAAGAATGAAATCAAATACATTCACCATTGCGAGTCTTTTGCAAGCATATGCAAGCAGAGCTCCAGATAAGCATAAAAGAATCTCACTGAGAGAGGCTCGAATAATGAAAATAAACACAAAGAATGCATCAGAGGATTACTAAAAGTCACAGCCTGAAGAATAAAAGTTTTTTGTACACAAACAATGAATCATTTATTTCAGATAAACAAAAGACTCTCAACATTTTCGGCCAGTGAACAACTTACCACATAGTCTGAGCTTTTTACTGCATGAATGGCTCAAGATCTCGCCCAATAAACTTTAAGATATAACCAGTTCAAGCCCTAATTTCCTTCATGGCGGCGCGACAGCTAAGTCTTCTCATGAAAAATGCAAAGTGAAAAAGTAAGTAATGAATTAGGGTTCGAGTTTTACAAATCAACCTAATTCGAGTGATGAGTGCCTTTTTGGGTATTTTTTTTAAGAAAAACATTTCATTCAAAATTTTCCATGGCCTTGGCTTTTCAAAGTTAATTGACCTGATATAAATAGGTGGCTCGTGACTTTAAAATCTTTGCATATTCTAAGTGGAGGATCACTTATCACTTCGTGTTTAGCGCATGATTTTGAGGAACAATAAATAATGAAATTAAATATTAATGGTAATATTGATGATTACCTTAATATTTAACGTATGATGCATGGAAAGGACAACTTCACATATTAAATATTTAAATAATCACCTTGATTATTTTATATATACTACCACCTTTTCCAAAACATGTGAACCACATAAGCCCAGTTTGGAGTATTTTTCATGCAAAACAGTGAAATGGAGTTCTATTTCTAAGAATCAATTGAACGTGCATTTTGAAGTGCAACTGGAGTACTTTTCATGCATTATGGAGTTTATTTTTTATCACTTACATGCAGTTTTCAGTTCTCCATCAGTCTAACTAATTGAGAGGAGGAGTTGAGCCTATTTTTGGCTCTTTTCATGCATTTTTGGGCCATTTTTACGAGGATTTTCTCTTTTTCTCATGAGAGCATATTGTGGAGATATTTTTTACTCCATTTCTTATTCAGTTCCATCCTTTGGCTGCTTTATGCATGCTTATTTTGTATATATTGGGAAAAGTTAGTCTTTTTCCTCCAGTTCTTGTTTTTTGCCTTTGCCTTCAGCAAAGCGACTTCATGTAACTCAGCTTTTAGAATTTAATAGATTATGCAACAGTCTTTATAGGTTACATAAGTTATCATTTTTTGCAGAGTTTTTTCCTTCATGATATTAATTGAAATAGAGTTCACCTTTCCAATTTCAGGTGTTTCGTATTGTTTAAATAATTTGATGCAATTTTTATGAGTTTCATTTTTGAAACCTTCAAATTTTTGTCTTGGTTATGCATGCATATACACAATTGCAATTCTTCACAGGTCATTAATTGTGCTCAAAAGTTGCTTTCTTTTTCCTTTAATTTGTGAAAACTCAGTTTTCCTCAATAGGAAAAGAATAGATGCAACCTTTTAATGAATTATTCATGTGTTCGAAGTGTTCAAATTGGATTGTGTTAACAATTTTTCCTGAAGATAGAAGTTGTGGATCATTCTTATTCTCCAAGTTTACCATCATTTAGGTGTATCATCCATAGTTTTAATATTAGTTCATGCAGTCAGTTCAATCCTTCTTACCCTTTTCTCAAAACAAATCATTTAAGTACCTAATTGATTATCATATAGGAACCAACCTAGAATCTGGAGGTCTATCTTTGCCATAGGAATACCACAGCCTAAAGATAGTTCCCATGTTTCAACAGATTGTTGAATTTAACCATTCAAGCATTCGGGTGCAATCTGATTGACAATAAACACAATAGTAAAAGATCCCACTACAGCCAAAAAACCTTCAAACTTTTAAGAGAAAGGCGTCCCAAAACCTAACCAACCATTAGCTCTAATACCAAATGTTGAAAATGAAGGTAATATTGTAGCTTAAAACTTGTAAAACTATGAGACTGTAGATTTAATTAAGTGCTCTTTGTCACAATTCTTCGTGTATGACTAATCTGTTTAGATCAATATTACCAATTGTAGAAAGAGATAAAAGATTGTAGAAGAATGAGACAAGGAGATAGAAGTGACACAACATATACGTGGAGAAACCCTTTCGGGAAAAAACTCCACCAGAATCAATAGTGCTTGTATTATTTAACCTTAGAACAATATTATAATAATACTGTATCAATCCTTGATTGATATGCTTCCTTGCCTTGAACAATCCTTCTTCACAACCTGCAATAAACTCTCATGGAACTCTCATACACTTGTTGTAATTAATAGACAATAATATGAGCATGTAAACTCATAAGAGTTGTCTAATACAAGAGAATAAAGCTCCTCACAAAAATCTATGCCTAGATTGGGCAAGTAGAGTTCCATAATGTAATATAAAGTCAAACCAAAGTCTTCCTCAATTTAGGCGCCCCCAAACTGAACACTTAACTGAACTTTGGTCAAGAAGATATCATGAAAAATTCACCTTAAAGTTGGGACCCAAGAATGAGCCCACTTGACTGAGCCTTGTAAATATCTTCTCATGCAAATGGTGTTAACTGGAAGATGCCAACTTGGGTGCCCAAGGTGGACCCAAGTCAATCTTAGTTAACTAAAACATATCTCTCAACCAATTCATGCAAACATTATGCATGATTGATCGTCTCCACTTAACTAAAAGTATCCACCTGTTATCTGTCATGCAACTCAAGTCAACTAGCATTCAACTCAAAATAACTACATGCAACTAAAGATAAATAAACCGTAATTGAACTAAACCAATACTAAACTGATAATTCCTCTCCACTCATGTAAATATCAATCCCTAATTTGTAGGATCAAAACATGCATTATTGAAGTGTTATCAATCCTCCAAATAGTTAACTAAAGCAAGGTGGGTTCCACCTTCCATGTGGGCACCCCATGTGATCCTATATTGTAGGAGCTCTTCTTGGACATCCTCACATGTTCCTATCATTTAGGAATAATCACTAATGTCAATTTACATGTTCATTTCATTCAAACTTAATCCTTTTCTAATCCTAGTGTTGGGGAACACTTTCCAAGGACTTAGGAGATACATGAAATATGTTTAGGATTGAAATTAAATGGCATCCTATTCCCAACAATTTTGTTATCCCAGTCTTCCTTTTGTCGTGGGTTGCAGCTTCCAATTGTTACGTGTTAGAGTTCCTCCCTGGCTGCAAAAAGGTTAATTCAAAAAACATGTGCACAAGACTAACTACCATAATTAAAACATAAATTTCCATCCACATTTCATGCATACTCACATATAAAGCATGCAATACTATTATATTATAACCATATTTTCATAAGTATGATTTAGGTCCAAGTCTGTATAATAAGTATGAAAAGATAGCATGATATAGGAGTATTGTCTAAAAGGTATATCTAAAAGTGTTTGAAAGTATGCATAAAAGTAATAGAAAATACGCTAATAATTGAACCCCTCACCCACCATAAAATATTTTTATTGAGATCATCTTTTGTTACTTAAATTGCTTATATACACACTTCCAAATGGGATCAAAGTCTAATATATATGTAGTTTTATTTTCACATTAATTTTTTATGTGAACTATTGAATGTGGGTACATGAGACTTTTTAAGACCCTTTTTTTCATAGACAATTCTTATATGACCAATTCCTATGAAGGGAAGTATCAATCATGAAATACTTATTCATATTAACAAAGACTTGTTTAATTATAAATTATGATCATATTTCTAATTGAATGCTTAGTCACTTTCACTAAGGTTTATACATCTAATTAAATATTGTTTCTTTCAAATCTTATTACAATTCAATCAAACAAACCTATTCCTCTTGAGTAAAGTTGTATTAAATGTTTTTATCTCAGTATAAATAAATAAAACTAAGAGCAATTTATTATATTTTTTTAATTTTAAACTAAGTCTAGTTATTGTAGAAATAATTCACATTCCTTGAATTATATCAAGATGATTCTTCATTATTCCATGATAATTTATAGGGACAATAGCACAAAGATTATTATTGCAACTATGTTAGGTGATAGATGGAATAGTTCAAAGTGTGATACCATTACCTATAAATGTGAACTAGAGTCACCGTAAATATCCAACACTATAAATGATTTGGTTGCAATCATGTTTAATGTTTACCAAACATATAAAAAAACCAATGCTAATTACTTTGCATAACAAAATATAGGTACTGGACATGGCTAGGTTTGGCTATGGGATTCCACACCAAAGGGATATTTGACATCTGTGTGATGGAGACAATGAGGTGTTATGGATCCCATTCTTGGAAAACTTTACAACAACCACTTCGACGCAACATCACATTCAAGCTGCAAAAGAATGCACCTTTGTAAGGAAGATGACCAACCTCGATCCCATATATGGAATCGAGTGGATGTATGCATTTTTGAATCAGGTGTTAGTAGAATAAGATGAAGACTAGGTGAAAGAATTATATATAAGGTCTAGATTTTGTAACAAAGATGTAATATTTTTACAATATTAATACAATGTAGCTCTGCAGCAAGCTTATCAATAAAAAATAAATAAATAAAATAATATAATTCCAAATAATATAATATAATATAAATTATATAATATATTCATAATCGACCAATGATGTAATATTTTGAATTGATTACATTTGACAATAATTTAACTGCATGTACCATTACTTTGTATAATTAAATATTAGTCTTGAAACTTATTAAATATTAGTTATATTTTAGCATTTAATCGATATTTAATGCAATCCAATACAATACAATATAATATAAGTATAAATATAAATATAAATATAAATTATACAATATATAATATAATATATTCACAATGGATTGACATGTAACATTTTGAACTAATTACGTTCGACAATAATTGAACGTGCCGTTAGTTTGTATAATTAAATATTGGTCTTGAAGCTTGATATATAACTGATATTTAATCAAGGTTCAAGAATAATATTTAATAACAGCATTGATAATTCAAAATGTTGTATCATTGATCCATTTTGAATATATTATATAATTTACATTTTTTTTGTTTCGTAATGAGATTTTGTATTAATTTGTATTGAAATTTACAATCGTTTGCAAAAAAATTAGGAACCATCAAGATTAATAGGGCATAGCTTCCACCTGACCAACACCACAAAAACCCTACCCTCCACACCAGACAACATTAAGCACTTAAACCTGGCGCAACCATGGTAGGAGGGTCCTCAAAGAGAACAGTCTGGACTGTGCAACAAGAGCAACACAACGAAAGCAACACTGAATATGGAGGCAAATGCAAATGCAAATATTCTCATTAACAAAAATTTTAGTTACATTCAGTCAGCAACATCTGGGCTTACAAATTTGGCTCATAGGCCTGATAAAACATGCTAAAAAATACAACATTCTAACATGCTCCTTTATGCAAGTTGAATATTACAATTGAATCTATATTATTCTACTCCATCCACTACTGCCATTCTAATGATCGATTACAAGCTCTATATCATATCCACAATTCTAGAATCATTCGCGTCAGCCAAAAATCATCACATTATCCAAGGAAGGAAAATGTAACATGCACATGAATAGGTCGGCCTCAAATTTGAATTACTCTTCAACAGGTGCATAAGATGAAGTGTGGACCTATAATGAAGGTCAGGGACAATCCACGAAACAATTAAAATCACATTGTTTAGATCCGCAAGTCACAAGAACGATCCACAATGATTGAACTAGCCGAAAAGTTTGAAATTATTTTGATGTTGATTCAAGAAACTGCCATGAAATCCGAAAGCGATAACTTACCGAAAAAAGATCCAATTACGCTCAAATCTTGGAACAATGAAAAATGAACATGTCCATGATGTAAACCAAGATCCACAAGGTCTGGTGAGAAAATATGATGAATTCACCAACATGAACTGAGAAAGAACAAAACAAGAACAAAAAATGAAAGAAAAATATTTTTTTTGGTTGCTGCAAGATTGCCAAGAACCAAGGATGCTCCTGCATCAGACATCCAGGGTTATTTGAAAAGTAAGTCCCTCACTTTTTTGGGGCTAAAGGAAAACCAATATGGTCTACCTTAGCCTGAGAAATCCACGAAGAATCCTCCACTAGTCTACCTTTCCATTTCACAAGATATTCTTTGTACTGTCTTCCATGAGTTTATCTCCCATCTCTAGTATCTAGTATCTCTTCTATCTCATCTGGTTGTTGTTTAGGAAACTGATCCTCCAATTTTGCTTTACTATCTTCACGAAATTCTGCTTCATGGTATTGATGTAGATCAACAATGTTGAATATAGGCAATATGCCCATGTTATCCAATAACTTCGCTTCATATGCATTCCTTGAATCAAATTTCTTCAAGATATTATAGGGTCCAAACTTCCTCATCTTAAGCTTATTGTATGTTCCAACTAGAAATATTT
>VDFB02338065.1:0-10869 GCA_007258455.2 Sequoia sempervirens
AGCTAATCACCTTGAAACTCCCAAAATGGACTATGATTGAAATTGTATTTTAAACATGAAGATAAAAACAGGTTATCAATGTTTGACGTATATCCATTTTGGTTTCATGTATAATCTATTCTTACATTGATGAATTATTCAATGTTCACCTTCATAATATGCATATATATGATGGATCTTTTCAATGATTTTGGATGTGAAAAGGTGGGGCTTAAAAATCTACTCCTTATGACACTTCCTTTTCACATTCTAGCAATATATTTTGACATACATGTTGCCTTGCCATGGGACTTGTCTCTTGTTATCTTGGAGGCATGATCCCTTGTGTATTTTGGTTGCTTGTGAGTTATATTTACTACTGCACAACTTGATGTGAGACCATCCCATGTATCTTGTTGTGATGAGGAAATCATCTTGACTCCATGTATATTTACATCCATGCTAAAATTGGTAAAGAGATCATTTTCTATAAGATGCAAGGTATGCTTGAAGATCATAGTACCATAGTACAAGCTTGTGAATAAAATGTAAGATGTGATCACCATAAGCTAGTATGGATAGAAGCATAAAGTTGTGTCTCATGAATAGATCAAATATTTCGAAACACAATAAAATTTAAGTCAAAATTTCTATTATTAATAATTTAAAAAAATTATGAAAAAAATCTAGAACAAATCATTAGACATATCTACGTTATAAGTTATAAATTACTATTATTTATTTTACCAAAGATATTATAATATCTAAATAAAACTGTTTATCTTGTTAAACTTAGGACCTCCCTTATCAAAACACTAACTCTACCATTAGGCCAACTCATGTGTACTGCAAAAAGGCATTAATAGAGGGTGAGGATCTAATTGATTAAACAGTTTTTTCCGAATATATAACGAGTTGATTAATTAAAAAATAAATACAATTAAAGACATTAGATTTCAACAGTTAATATTGCTTAACAACATCAAGTTTCCAATTAAAGACATTAGATTTCAACAGTTAATATTGCTTAACAACATCAAGTTTCCACAGTCCATGATCATGAATTGTTTAGTTTTCTGGATTGAAACTGTGTGTATTTGTGAATCAACGTTTCGGATCAAATTCCATGATCCATCATCAGGGTAATGAATGCAACGAGAGAGAAGAAAAATAGAATAAGATAGCAGACTTAGAAGGTTAAATAGGTGAGGGGGATGCATGCAACATCAAGTTAATATTGCTATTAGTCTGCTTTTCTGGATTTTAGTGTGTATAATTTGTTTGTATATAATTTGATACAAACAAATTATACAGAATAAAATCCAAAAAAAAAGTTGATTAATTAAAAAATAAATACAATTAAAGACATTAGATTTCAACAGTTAATATTGCTATTAGTCTGCTTTTCTGAATTTTAATGTGTATATTTTGTTTGTATATAATTTGATACATACAAATTATACAGAGTAAAATCCAGAAGAGCAGACTAAGTAAATACGAATGTTAATCAAAAGGTTGACGAACGATGGCGTCTAAGGATCCTCAGCCTGTCAAAAGATGTAATCACAAGAATGAGGCAATGGAAGGACACTGAGCGACTGCAGCGCTCATGAAATTGTGAAGCTCTGTTGAGGAATGGATGGTTGAGAAGCTGCGAAGCCGTCCCTCTGTTGTCTGCGTCCTTTTGAAGACAACATCTGATGAAACTCTGGAACTCCGCAGACGCACTGGCGGGTGGACAGGGCGGCTCTCCAAAACATATGGCACACATGAGTGCAGGCCAATCCGCCTGCTCTCCGCCTGCTAGAAAGGGGAAATGACCCACATAGCATTCCAACAGTGTCAATCCCAAGCTCCAGATATCCCCTGCATAACCATTATATCTTCCGCCATAGCTCTCTGGATCGAATCTCTCTGGGCTCATGTAAGCACGTGTTCCCACACAGGAATTGCAGTAGGGATCTGTGGTTGGTGATACAAATCTGCTCACTCCAAAGTCTGCAATTTTAATTCTCTCGAGATTCTTGCTAGTCAAGATATTGGAGGGCTTAATGTCTCTGTGGGCAATACTCTGGCTGTGAAGGTATTTCAGTCCCTCCAGCACTTGGCGGGCAACGTTAACCAGGGTGCTCTCACTCAATCTTGTCTCGTGCTTTAACAGATCGGCAAGGGAGCCTCCATCCATGTATTCAAACACAAAATTAATGTCCTATCCCTGGTTGAAGATACCTTGACATTTGACAACATAGGGAGAATCTACTTTCCTAAGGATGTCGATCTCCCTGGTGATGTGGGAGGTAAGGGATATGACTTTGAGGGCGTAGTAAGAAGAAGATTTGCAGTGGAGGGCTTTGTAGACAGTCCCTTCGCTACCACGTCCCAGTATTCCTTTTATTTCGAAATCACGGAGATTCTGTACCTCCTGTGTGGTAGGAAGGGGCAGAGACATATACTTTAGCGGTGGCGCCCTCTTTAGCAGGGGCACAGTCAATTCCAGCTGTTTTTTTGACTTCACCAGGTATCACTTCCCCGTTAGAGGAGTCTCAGCCATAACTGCTTGAGAGTGAGCTATTTTTCTGCTTAAGGCAAAAAGTATGTGAAGATGAGGAGTTATATAAAGAAGCCTCAATTCCTAATCCCAGAAGGGAAAGTAGGAGATTTTTTACCATCAGATGTGAAGATGAGAAGCTATATAAAGAGGCCTCAATCCCTAATCCCAGAAGGGAAAGTAGGAGATTTTTACCATCAGATGAAATTATTGAAACTGAACAGTAGAAGAATCTACGCGGGACAAGGACAACCATTAAAGTTAAATTAATTTTGTACGACCATCGTGGACGCGTAGAGAACGAGTAAAAACCCTCCATTTACTTATATGGGAAGAAGACTGGCGAAGGCGTGAAACAAACAGGGCATTCGTAATCATAAAATGGAAATCTTTATTCAATTGACGCATCATTACTCCATGGAATGGAGTCTAAGCTCTGAGATTTAATCTGCATAACAACTCTAGTGAATACTCAACTATAGTTATTTATGTCGAAGGCGTATCCAATTTGAAAGAGGTCAAGCTAAAAGTTGAAATCAACGGTATATTTTTTCTGAGAGCTCTTGGACGACTATCAAATTGATCGTATTCATGCAATTGTCTTGTCCGCTCTTTTCTTTTTTTTCGCCTGTATTAATGCGTTGTTTCATCCGTTTTTTCATGGCAGCGCTTTCACATCAATAACGCCTTCACCACTTGCACGTTTATTAGGTGGACCGTCAATTGACGCTTTAATGCAGATTAGATAACATACACTTCATCACTCAGACCAAACCCCTATTTCTCTCACTTTTGCACCAGTAAGATTAAAAATAACCAACGTATTATTGAATGGAAGAATTAGAGGGAGCATTCACTTGGTTTTACGGTCACAAAAATTGCTGGGAAATTCGTGTAAACACTCGAAGATCTTTGAATGAGAAGAAAAACTGCAAACCCTTCAAAGAAAACTCTTACAGGATTGGAATTAGCTCACCGCTAATTGGTAATTTCTTCAATTAAATCATATTTTCTATGTTCTTTGTTTTAATTCTTTCAAACCCTAGGTTTATATGGTTTTCTAGAACTTTCTTTTAAATTTGCAAACCCTAGATTCATATAGTATTGTGCATCAATTTTTGAAGCTGTGTAGAAATGGCGAAAGCTACAAATGGGGGCTCAAAAGCCTCAAAATCCTCTGGCGGCAACTACGAAATAAACGTAGAAAGCTTTGCTAAAAGATCAAAATTTTTGTAAGGCCACTGGAAAGAGCATACGTAGAGCTTCTATGCAAGGCGGTAATGGTTTTCGCCCCTCCACCCTACAAAGATTTGCGTTATTTGAAGTCATTGGCATTAAATATATGGCTTTTAGGGTACGAGTTTACTTGAGACCGTAATGTTGTTCATGGGCAGCTAGATACACTTTCTATGTAGCCAGAAAAAGGCTACTTTGTGTGAAGTGTTAAAAAATAGCCTTTGCATGAAGTGTTAAAAAAACCCACCAAAAGCTCTCTAGGTATCAATGTGGTTTTACATGGGAAGGCTAGGGACGATGTTGAAAGCTCTCTCATGGAGAGCATGCGTGATGCTATAAGGACACACTGCAGGTACTTTTTCTCACCAATTTGCTCATTTTCCACAAAATTAGATTCTAGCGTGTAGTTTAATATTCACTATTTTGATTTTTTCTTTTCAAGAAAAATTAGAATCCATAGTGTATGGAGTGTCATGAGAAGTGGAAAGATTTGAAGCCAATTTAATTCCCTCAACCTCTTCACTCACACCAATTTTAATGAATAGAAAACCATAAACCCTAACTCATAATCATCTAAATCCTAAATTTTATAGTAGATTGTTTTCTCTCCATAAAATGCACATCAACAACGTCCTCTGTTGTAACTCCACCACATGTCCACCATGAACAATGCCACCATGTCTATTTCAATTCATGGAGGACGAGATAAAAATCTATGAATGCAAGGTTTTTTTTATCTTCTTATGGTTGCCTTCATTGTTTTTATTGATTGTTTTTCATTGGGTTTTCTTCTTGTAGTCATCACTGGCCTTGGCGTTTTGAACGGGTTGGATTTGTACTTCATAGCTCCTCAGGGAAAATGTGTCTTTTAACACAAAAAAATAGGGGTTTGTGAATTCGAGCAAGTCAAGTCTTTTTTTCACTTTATCAGGGCTATGAGCCATTTGACACTATTTTTCTAAATGCTAATGTACATTTTCCTTTATTTTTGTTTGTTGCTTTTTGAAATTATAGAGGCACGAGCTTTCTTAGCGATGTAGGTAAATTTGTAGTGTAACTATTATTATTTTTGTTAATAATATATGATGATTTTAAAAGGTTTTCTGTTTTCTTCGTTTAGGTTTTTCTGCGCTAAGATTTGGGTAGCTTTAATCACCATTGTTTTCTTTCTTTCAATATTAGATGTTTCGATGTTTCAAATCAATTGGTGAGGGCCCTGCTTCGGTTAGCTAAATCTTTCTTGTTGCGAGGTTGGTCATGAGGTCAGTCTCCCCACCCGTGGTACAAAGGGTGTGTTGCATGGAGGCACCGAGCACCACGGGTCACATTCAAAAGTTTACCAAAGCGCTTTTTCAGGTTTATGGGGGTTGTACTACTTGATTCCCTCCCCGGTCTATTTTTTTTTTTTCAAATCTAGCGTTAAAATATAACTTTGTAGACCCTATGACTTATAATGCTTTTTTGCGTACATTTGATTTTATAACAAGATCAACCTCAATTTTATATTAGAATGAGAACCCTCTTGATTAAATTTGGGGACTACTATTGCCATAGGCTATTAAATTCAAAGTCATTTTTGTAATAATATAAAAGATTTTTTTATAAGAACATATCATTTAAGATAGAATTTTAACCTCAACAGGTTAAAACAATAACCTATGAACATACCATCGAGGAAATGGTGATTTTTGCATTTGGAAAAAGGAGGTCAAAAGGTAGGACATTTGATTTTACAAATAAGATACATTATAAAAGAAAGGAATAAATTTTTATGGGGTAACTAATCCATTGTTATGTTTTGTTTTATTTATTTTTTCCAATTTCTTTTGAGTTCTTACCTTAAACAAATTGATTTAGGTTTTGTGAGAAGAAAATTAAAAAACTATTTTTATTTAAGCTAATTTCTTTACTTTTTATTCCATTTTTATTTTTGGGCACTTTTTACATTGATGTTGTAGATTTCTCATCAATGTTGGTTTTGACACATTCCACAGACTTTAAAGCTAAACTGTTTGTCTATGGTTAGATATTAAATCTTTGATGTACAATTTTGTTGATTGTAAGGTGACACAATCTGGGAGTGCGGTGTGTGAAGTATAATTTTTTGGATGATATCAAGCCTGCCTTGGAACAACTGAGCAACTTTCTAGCCTAGATGATAGAGAAATTATATGGAGATACAAATTCATTCAAGAGTGTTCTAGAACATAGATTGGTAGTTATACAAAAACAAATTTCATAAATACTATTATTTTTTATAAGAAGTCAATTTATTGCTTGTTTATTTTTCCTTATGACGTCTTCACTCTTAAGGGTGAATGTTAAAGTTCTATTCTAAAAAATGCCTCAAGATCACAAGATATAATGGTTATTTTCTATTCAAGTCACAAATGCTTTGAATTGTATTAATTGATGTTTTTGGAGTTTGCATCATAGGATTTTCAAATTGTGTTCAAATCTCGGAAACTCATGCCCTCGGTCATATTTCCTTTACCTTTTGTATTTTGGGCTTTTGTTGTTTCTTTGAGGGAGCTCTCAAAAAAGTACTACTATAGTAACTATAATCCTCTTATGAATATTGGACATATAGGTTGTTGTTTAAGAAAGCAATATATGCTAACAGATTGATTGAAAAAGCATGTGCAAGTGTTATTTTGTAAAATCCACTCTACTCTGTTGAGCATGTTGTAATGTCTTGAGCCTTTTTGGGTTGAAAGCAATATAACCAAGTAGGTTGGTTGATAAAGGATGTGCATATGTAGTAAAATCCTCTCTACTCAGAAAGCAATATACCCAAGTGATTTGGATTAAAAAGTATGTGTAAATAAAATCCTCTCTACTTAGAAAACAATACCCAAGTGATTTGGTCAAAAAAGTATGTGTAAATAAAATCCTCTGTACTCAAAAAGCAACATGCTCAAGTAAGTTGGTTGAAAAACCATGCGTGTGGGTGTTGAAGTAAAATATTCTCTGCTTAGAAAGCAATAACCTGGTGGGGTTGGTTGAAAAAATATTATTGTATTTTTAGGAAAATCCTCTCTACTCTTCCTTTTGATTTTATTATGAAATGTTTTATGTAGATGTGACAAAGGTGGAATTATACAAGAATTCATTTGTAGAATGCTGCGAAAATCCACATCTAGGCCATATAATATCTGAAGGTAAAATTGAGGTCCATTCGATGAAAGTGTCAAGGCAAGGTAAGATGATTGCGACTATAAGTGTCTGGACAAGAAAACCATGCCATTTTCGTGCTTCCTTCTCAATCTGCTATTCTTGGGTCTTGACTCTTTTCCTATGAGTTGATAAATATGGGGTAAAAAATACAACCATGATGTGTGGGTGGTTGTCCAGGGCCCCAGGCTATTAGATTGAGTGTCTGTAAGGTTTTTCTCTTGCATATTGCATTGTGACAACATTGAAGAAGAGGTGTTGTGAGAGTTATTTGATGATGTATCTAGATTTGTTCCAAAGACTACTTAAACTATTAGAACTACCAAATGGGACATTTGATATGCTACTTTTTGCTGCTCGAAACACTTTCTTGTTGCTTTTTGGTTGAAAAAATTTAGTGGTTATATTGAAAGTGCAGAATCCCAAATGTGTATGCCTTAGCAGCTTCCTATATGGTGTCCATGAAACAAAGACTACAATTAACGAGGACCAGAGGCTGATCTTCATTAGTTATGGAGTATATCGATCACTATTTGTATTAGTTCTACCCACATTTACACAAATCGATTTCTTTTCAAGGGTTAGATATATTTGTATCAAAATTATTGAATAGAAATTAGATCTCTATATTGCGCAATACTTTTATAGCAAATGATGGATGTTGTGGCTATTCTGAAGCTTCATATTACAAAAGGAATCTATTTGGTTGTTTGTGATATGTGAACCAATGATTCTTAGTTGTCGTTGAACTTGGCCATAATTTTTGTTAGGTGTCCATGGGATTGAGTTGGTTGTGTAAATAAGCTTTTTCACTAACTAAGCCTCAACCTTTTAAGCTCTTTGATTTTGTTTTAAAAAGATCAAAAGTTTTTTAACTAGTCTCTTAGTGCTTATAGTTTTGGTTATGATACAAGAAGTATTTGACAAGGGTGCGATGAGTAGAAATGACCAAATTGGAAATGTTGAAGTGGATTTGAGAGATCTTGCAAGCATTGTGAAGATGCTAAAGGCTAATCCATCACCATATTTCGTATTAAAGAATGAGGGTTCTTCATGTATAAAGTGTGTGGATGGAAAAATGGTACAGGAAGTGTGTTTGAGGCTTCAAAATGTGGATTCTAGTTCTTCATGTATAAAGTGTGTGTATGGACTTATTGGTACAAGAAGTGTGGGGCTTCAGAATGTGGATTGTGTTCAATTGGAACTGCACATCGAATGGGTTGTTTTAGGGATTCTTTGATGGGCATGTTATTGTGAGACCTGCAATAAAAAGAGTTCCCAGATTTTAATCTGAAATATAACTCTTCTATCTTTTTCTCTTCAATTTTGAAATAAGGAACATATTCAATAAGTTTATCAGTGAAATCATATTCTCTTGTAACTTAACATTCAAGCATGTTATAAAGTTCATTAAATATTTCCTTAAATTATCTCATTCACCTTCTTCAAATTTTTCTTATTTTAAGTAATAAACATAACAAATAACATTTAATTTCTTGTAATTTAACATTCAAGCATGTTATAAAGTCCATTGAATATTTCCTTGAATTATCTTATTCACCTTCTTGAATTTTTTTCTTATTTAATTAATAAAACATAACAAATTTAACATAATTTAAGTTGTAAATGATATCCCTCTTTTACTTGTCCATGAGGATTTGTGTGGTGTAGCTGATTATGAATGATCATTTGTTCTATTCTATGCGAGCACTAGCACAATAGGCATTTAATTTATCAATTATCCATTACTTTCACATATAGTGTTTGAGCTTTGGTTCTTCTTTGACAGAATGACCATAATTTGTGTGATTATATAAAGATCATACTTTTTATATTAAAATGATCAGAAGTGCGATAAGTAGAAAAAACATTACTTCAATATTTTCCAATCTTCTTAAATAGAGACCCAAAAAAGCATAAACAAATGAAATAATGCATATTAGTCGAAGTAGCATTCTTGTATATAGGCTATCCAAGACTAAAAATGATAATTCACTACATTTTTTTCACATTCTTCTTTCCAAAGAGAATCGGTTTCCTAAAAACAAGTTTTATCTGAGTTCCTGAATACCTGTTTCTTTACCTTGCAAATGATTCAAACATTAACCACAAGATGATTGTCAAGGAAATTGTTACTGATGGTTATCAATCATAAGATATTTGTGCTTGTTGGTTAAGTAGAATACTTGGTTGTATTCCCTCTTTTTCCCCTTGATTGTTTGTTCAAATAAGAAATTTATGCCCTTGTCAAGGAAACTGTTATTACTCAACTAGGCAAGGGTACTATGTATACAAACATAACTTTGTGCAGGGTCATGCAATAATTATTGTGCTTTCTCTACATTAAATATACCACATATTATTATTGATGCAGTACAAAGGAAGAAAACCAACTTTCACAATTTGCTTTGTCAAAACTCAAAACATCTTTGTTTGATTCTTCATCATTAGTTTACTTTTCCCTTCACAAATCACTTATCTCAAGCACTCAAACACCAATTTTGTTTCCCAAGGTTTAAAAAATCAATAAAAAGCTTAAGAAATATTCATTAAAGTTATCACAACATGGTTGGACCCCTCATACAACCCAAAAACACAAATCATTCATTTTGAAGATAAATCCTTCACATATTGACTTCAAAACTAGTAAATTTCCTCTTAGGTCTGCTAAAGCTTTATTTTCATTTTAGGCTTCATCTCCAAAATATGATATACTTTTTGGATACCCATTTAAGAGTTTTAAAACATATCAAAAGATCAGTATAGGTTTCTTTGAGAAAAAGTACTCAAATCAAGACTTTACCATTTCAAACTAGGCATAAAATTATGTATTTTTCCAGACTGTAGCATCCTTTGGCTTCAATTCTCCACACCTAAACCTTATTCCTTCAACATGAAACTTATTGAATATGAAAGATCATGCATCTAAGAGTAATCTCACAAAAAATTAGGAGATTCCACTAGGTAATCAAGGAGAAACATTAATTTCTTGCTTACTGGTTACCCTCAACAAGGGTTTCAACTGCTTTTAGTAAAAATCCAATATCCCACTCAAAACGAGGCAAAATTAAATGGAAGGTGATTGACTCCTCTAACATTTACAAACATTCAAACCTACATATGAGTCCATAAAGATCCATACAACCATAAAAATCAGAGAAATTTTGAAGAAATATGCAGAAAACTGTGATTTTATTCATCTAAATTCTTGCCTCCAATCACCCATGCCTTCAAAATGATTTACAAGGCCTTTATAAAGGAATTTAAATTGTATTTTAACCTTCTAACTACTTCCTAATGCTTATAACTAATAATGATCCTTCAACTTCTTAATGCAACTTTTACATAATTATGTAATTTTGTCAATATTTGTTGACAACTTTACATCTTTTACATTTTTTTACATTTTTCCACACAAACAAATAAAATTGAACCCTCCTAATGACCTTTAATGACCTATAAATATACAAGGTGACTCTTTTAATCTCATTACAAAGTAAAGATATCAAATTTGCACAATTTTCCCAAAATAGGAACACGGTTTTGTAAAGGTGCTCCTGCACCAAACTTCTGACCAAATAAAGAATCCAAGTCCGCTTGGATTTGGAAGTTGTCAATAGTTCTTCATCTCCTTGTATGCTCTGCCACCTTAAACAGATTTAATCACCTTCATCTTCACCTTGGGCTTCATCTTGTCCATGAAAATTAGGCTTCCATTCTGCTTGCCAACACTTTGATGTTTCTCAATCTTCATTTCAACACCTTTTCCTTCTCCAAACTGCTGCACTTTAATCTTCAAATGGTTTCTTGTCCAAATCATTAGTGTAATAAAGAAATGACATACTAAACAAACCATAGTACCTCCATCTTTTCTCAATTCTTTGCAAATATCCATAAGCAATTCATCCTTGATCATTTCTTTATCTATCCTT
>VDFB02338066.1:0-53664 GCA_007258455.2 Sequoia sempervirens
ACTCAACTAGATGCCAAGAAACCATAAAAAGGGCACCACCGACATCCCCAAAAATCCACCATTCAACCAAGGATAACTTTAAGAGACACCCCTCAGTGAAGGTGTAAAATCCTGGTGAATCTTAATGAATAATTGGTAAAAATAATAATCATAGTGGTGAATCCTAGTGAATAATCACTAAAAAGGTTAATTACAATGGTGAATCTCTCCTTAAAAATTTGCATAGTTGGTTGGTGCAGTTCCCCCTTTTTCTTTTTTCTTTTTGTAATATTGAAGAAGGGGCCCGGGGGCGGTAACCACCGGTGAGGTCAATGGGGCAGAGCCCCCTTGTGGGGGTTGAGGGGGCAACGCCCCCTTGCGGGGTCTGAGGATAGCAGCATTGGAGCACACACATATTCAATTTTTTTTTTTAAATCTCACTTTAAAAATAAGACTAAATGAAATGTTAAATTGTTACCATCGATTAGCGTTTTAATCAGATGGCTACAATTGATTTCGTGACCTATATGCACGTGCCTTTAAAAAGGCTTGTTGAGGCCCATAATTTATTTTAAGCCACATGATTAGATTTAATCATGTGGATCAAAACAAATATCAGGCCTTAACAAGCCTTTTTAAAGGCACGTGCATATAGGTCGCGAAATCAACTACAACCATCTGATTAAAAATCTAATCGATGGACATAAATAAAAGCCCTATTCAAGGATAAAATATTCCTAGGATTAAATGATAGTTTATTATTATTGGTGATATTGCCCCAAAACTAATGCTAGGAATATAATATTACTGGTGAATATAATTAATATTTGTAATTATAGTATAAACTACTGGCGAATTAGTTCCAATGACGCATCATTTAAAAAATAATGCATAGGCAAATTAATTGAGACAAAATTATTTTTTTGTAAAAACCTAGCGATTCAACATCCTTTTTAGCTTGTACTATTCACCATTTTTGGAGGTCCCGATTTCAAATATTCGCCAATTGGCAAAGATTCACCACTAAATTTTTCCCTACATTCAACATCAGACTCCAAGAAAAATAGGTACAAGCAAGCAAACCAAAGCCAATGACCCCAAAATGTGACAATGAAGAGGTAAACCAAGGACATGCGCAACACCAAATTACCAAAATTGCTACAAAATCAAATGAAAATGAGTGTGATTTGAAACTCATACCTTTCAAGTGGAGGGAACACAACCAATAGACCAAATGCACCTTTTAGATGACAAGAATCCCCCCAAATGAAATCGCCCAAATCACCAATGTTGAACACAAGGAAGGAATGGGGTTTTCAGAATCAAGCACAATACAAAATAAGGAATAAAAAGAAAAGCATAACTTAAAAATCCCCAAATATGGCATTAAATGCATCAGAGTATGGTGAAAAACTTATCATAAATGTAAGGATATGATGCCTTAAAGCTCATAAATGTTAAGGGTATATGGATTTCAAGGAATCTGGTAAGGACTAGATTCTCTAAAACAACTAGACCTCAAAAAATCTAGAGCACTTTGAATTCTCTAAAAAGAAACACAACCTGGAAAATCCACCTATAGGTGGAATCTTTGAAGGTTAATCCCTTTGAAAAATGTACCATGAGGAGAAATTTTTGGGACCCTTCCTAACTTAACCAATTTCATCTTGAAGTAGAATTTTGATAGCATCTCTAGGTCCTAGGAATACTTTAAGACCAAAATGTTCCAAAATTTAGAGGAACCTATCCCTTAAGGGAAAAATTTCAAACCTAAAGAAAACCTAAAGACTAAAAGCAAGCAAAAGAGGGTCCTTTCCTTAGGTGGGGCATGTGTGAAAAAGTGCACAACAAATGGTGACTCCGCTGGGGAAATGCTCTAGAGAATTTTGATGAAAAAATAGAATCAAGAACCTATAATCTTTGGTTTTGATCCTCACATCAGGTCAACCAATAAACTAGAGGCTCAAAATTAATGAACGAGCTCGCCCTTCCTCGGCTGGAAATCCAAGTGTGTGTAGATGTATTAATTTCTCTCCCTTAGTCACTGCAAAAACTAGGTTCAGTTAGGTTATGCTACATATAGATTCTAACTTCAAAAGAAACCTAGATAGAGCCTTGCTTCCAGCCAAGCGTCCATAACCCCAACAAGGTTATCGTTGTGATTCTCCCAAACATAGCTTTACTACCAGTTAAGAATCTATAGCCCTGGTAGAGATATTTGTATCCTCCTAATCAGTTTAATTTCATTTTAATAATCAATACTTTCTTTTATTTTCTTCTTGATATTCTTTTCTTTTCACTTCTTTTATTTCAACTTGTGAACAATGAAGTTCACACTTACGGCTAAGAATCATAGTGGCGTTGAAGCATAAATAAGATTTTTCACTTAACCAAACCTCATAAGGAATCTACAACAACCTTAGGATTCTTAAAATGTGCGTGGATGTAATATTCGAGTACATTCAGGAACCAACTCAATCCAATGACTCATCCACTTTAAACATTTAACACATCTGATAAAGAATAAAAGACTTCCACCATCTCATCCTAGAAGAATGCTGAAATTTTGTAAAGGAAATACTTGAAAATAGCCCCATATAAAGAAGCAGTTGTTGTGCAAGTCAGACACTTCCCAAAACCAAAGAACAGAGAAACCTCAAAGCCAAAACAAATATGGAAAGAAAAATCACCTAAACTAACTAAAGAAAAAGTGAAAGCAAACCAAACTAGAAAAATTGAAATGAATTAAACACCTACTCTAACTATTTACAAGGATGAGCTAGAAACAACTCAAGCAAGGAAATAATGCTTGAAATGTTGACCATTGACTAGCAATGTGACATCTTCTCTGATGAGAGTTGTTGGTCTCCTGCAATGATCTAACAACTAAGCCCTTACAACTGTGATTCAAAGATTGGACATCTAATCTGAATAGCTATCTCAATCATCATGAAGGTGCATTTAACTTGTCAACCCAGGGACGTAGGCTTGAAATGGGTCAGCACATTATGTGCAATAGGAATCCAAAGTAGCCATCCTCATTCTACAGCTAAGGAAGACGTAATACTAAAAGTAAGCTGCTTGGAAAGAAATAACATGAGTGTTGAGCATCAACCAATAACTATACTAAGTTGAAATGCATGACAGAAGGGTGATCCCACAATACTGGTTTACAATATTTGGCTAAACTGGACACTGAACTAATTTTTTCTAACTAAATCTTCACTTTCATACACCTATAGCGACTAAACCATGAGGAATTTGAAGATGATGCAAACTAGTGATTTGTGGAATTTTGTCTATAGATTATAAATATATATTTTCAAAAAAAATTAGAATCAGATTGCACTTGTTTTTCCATCTCCCTCGAAAACTAGTTTTTTAGTAAATACCATTTTTAAGGAGTGACGCTCACCGTATAACACATAATTTTTTTTCCATGAAGGATAAAATTATATTTTTTTCAAATTTAGATTTTTAACTATGATATCAAGTGCTTCCAATTGGTTTCATAGTTTTTTTGTTAAATATTTTTTCCCTTAATCATGTTTTGAAGTCAAACTAATTACAATTCAGACATAACAGACTATATAACACAACTTTTTTTGTATGTATCAAAATTCCATTTTTTTTTTATTTTTGGATCAAGGACTTTAATATCTAGTGCACTGATATTTTTAATTTTCTTTTTGATAATATTCTATTTTTCCACATGTGCAAAACAAAGAGCTTGATTTTTGGTGAAAAACCTACATTCACAAGAAATAAAAAATTAATATAATAATCAAATTTAATTTAATTTAAATTATACTTTTTTGGAAGCTTATAATAAGGAATACATACTTACAAAAAATAAATTTTAAATAAATTCATTTGATCCCTCAAAAGGTAAATCAAAAGTGGTTTTTTATCAGCATTTTGATAGGTGTAAAGAAGACTCCATTATAGATATGGTTTAAAACTAGCGGGGTTCTATCCAAGGGGGATTGGTCTAAGGTGGTTTGATCAAACCCTCTTCGATTGGAATTCTTCAAATGGAAATTTTCAAGGCTTAAATCATTATAGTTTCTAAAAATATGTGATTTCAGCAAAAATGAGGATCTCCCAAAAAGTGTAAACCACTATTGTGGTAGCACCCAGAAATGAAAATCTAAGTAAAAAAAAGGGAAACTACTCTATCTGCTTTGGCTGTAGGAATAGTCACATAATGGAATTCTAGTGGCTGCAGGAACAGATCATGCCAGATTCTTAACTAATTACTAAGCATAAAGTAGCAACTAAGCTAAAGAATGGAATTCTCACCAAGTGGGCCCCCTTAGATGAGTATCCCTTAAGAAAAAATGTAAACTTAGATGCACAAACTTATAACTTCATTTTATTCATTAGAAAATAAAAATACAATGGAGCAGCATAACTGTATTACTTGGAAACTAAGAATGCAAGTACATCATCAGATTAATCAACCTCTTGAGAAGGAGCAATTGAGTCTTATTTATAGGAAGAAAACCTACTAACTAACTACCTAGCAAGGAGGTCAACTCCAATAGATTAGGAGGATGCCACTTTAGGGAAAGCATGAAAAGTGGAGAGGAGTTTATGCATGCGTGGAATCTAGTCAAGCATGTTTTCCTTATTGTAGATCTAGCACAACAGTAACTCCTATATTCACTCAACAAACAATTAAAATAATTTACAAGGCGGCTACAACCCTTCGATTTAAACTAGGAATTTACCTCTCAATTAGAGTCTTCCCTCCATTGACCTTTGAACAATCACCTTGTTGTCTTTGATGGAAAATGACCAACTGGCTGAATCTTCCTCAATTTTGTAGGCTTCCAATTATATCTGCATAACAATATTAGTACGCACAAAAATTGCATATCTGTAACTATCTTAAAGTAGCATTCATTCATCCACATGTAAAATTAACATAGATAGTTCATATAACATGTCAACATCATTTAAAGGTTACAAAAATAGCTTATGCCCAATGTCTATGGTTTTGAGGAAATATCATAAAAAGGTCAGCATTCAAGTATCAAAGCCTCTGACAACTACAATAAATAGATAATAAATACTATCAAAATTGAGTCATAAACTAGACTCATCACTCCCCCAACCCAAGACTTTGCTAGTCCTCCAGTAAAAGAAGAAGGGTTGTTCTTTTTATTTGTTAATGCCCTGAAGTTTGCAACTGCCAGTTGTCCCACATTAGTTCTTGCAATACGTGAATTAGGGTCCCAATATAACCCTTGTTGTTTGTCCATTATGCTTCATCTCTATTTCTCTATATCTATATCATACTAATAATATCTAAAATTTGGATAGGCCATAATAGGATAGGTGGTTGAAAGGTTCATGGAAGCTAGAATTGGCCCTTTGTCCTTCCAATTTGTATATATCTATCAACCCTCTTCAATGTTGCAACATAGTTCTGCAAAGAGTGAGGCTCAGATTGTTTTAACTCATTAGTCAAATTGTTCCACCTTTGTGACAAATTTCCCATTATGGCTTCCCCTATGGTTTTTGCTATCTTTTCATATTCCTTATAAAATGCTTCTCTCTCAGGAAAGATCTTGCTGCCATAGCTTGGTATGTAAATAATTTTGTGCCAATCCCAGAAAATGTCCCCTGGATTTCTAGATTCAACCCTAATGGCCAAGGGAGTGTTGAATTCTATTTGCCTATAATCCCTAAATTGTTGTCCCCAGATAATCTCATTTTGTATCCAAGACATAAATTCCCTTAATTAGAAATCTCCAACATACAACAATAAATTCCAATCATGGTCCTGGGTCACAACATAATTATGCAAATAGAATTCACACAATAAATTATTCATTTTAGGAGGAGCAATCCGATAAGCATTGAAAAATTAAAGAGTCTCAATGGAAGGATTCAAACTTGAGATAATCCTTGCTATTTTAAAGGAAAGATGCTTCTCCTTTAGATATAGAGCATAGACCCTTGGGGGAGTCCTACACTCTAATATTTGAGGTACTAAGGCTTCCATATTGTCCACCTTTTCCTTTAGAGTGACAATTTCTGCATTCTTATATTCAATCTCTTCATCTCTCTTTTGAGTTTCCTTCTCTAGTGTGCATTTCTCCTCTTTCCATTCTTCTTCCCTCATTTACATCTCCTTCCATAGATTCATAGCTACCATGTTCATTAAGAAATTAGAGGGCCTACGTATTTCTACCAAAATTTTCCCTAGAACTGATACTTTCTCTTCATGTAGTACTAGTCGTAGGGATTCTGATTGCTCAACCAATTCCAATCGCAGGGGTGCTGATTGTTCTCCTAGTTTTGGCTATAGGGCCTCTTATTCTGGCTCTTGCTCTTGTTTTTGGAACTCTTGCTTCTACTCTTGCTACAAGAGCTCCTGATTTTCCTCAAACTCTTGACTTTCAACTTGTTCAACAATGGCAGCAAGGTCTGCCAATGTTACATTTGTTGCTTCCTCAAATATATCCTTTTCTCCAACATTCACATACCCCATTGGGGCCTCTATTTCCTCTTGTGATGTTTCTCTAGTCCTAGGGCTTCCCTAGGGAGACACACCAAAGGTTGGCCTAGCTGGTCTTTATTTTCTAAGAGGGCTCTCATGTTCTTCTTCGGCTGCAATAAGAACAATGTCAACCTTCCATTTATTAGAGCTCGACACTTCCTTTCCTACAGTTTTATTTTTATCTTTATCCTTCCTTATTTTTGCTTCTTTCTTCTGTGCCCTAGTTTGAATTAGGATTCCAAGAGGAACATCCTCATCAGAATCTGAAGAGGAACTTTCTTTGTCTAAATGCTCTACCTCAAAAGAACTAATCTCTATGGTTTGTTTAGCTACAAGAGGGTTTACACTAGGGCCTACACCAGAAGTTGAGGAACTAGGAGTAGCTTCCATTTTTCTCAATATCCTACTAGCCCTATGAGGTTGAGGAAAAACCCTAGGTCACAAATGCTCTAGTCTAATTCGATCAATTTTTAAGAATTCCTCCCAAGTCATTTCAGACACATCATGCAAATATTTTTCTACTAGTTATTTGATCAGACAATGGTGGGAAATAGAATTATCCCTACCTTTTTGGGTCTCATCCACCATGATTGAGAAAAGGTGGTATAGTACATTTGGCACATTAATGCTCCTCCCATGGCTCATATGATTTAGGAGTTTGAAGTGCACAAAATGCAAGTTCAATTGATGACCTTCATAGGTAATGTACTTCACAAGATAAATAGCTACCTAATTCCATGGATTAGGTAGAGAGGTTCTCTTCACACCTTGCTTGTACACACTCAATGGAGGGTCAAAAGGTTTTGTAGATTCAGCCCTAACTGACCTGGCATCTCTAGAAGTAGGGTAATTTTCACCTTTGGCAGATAACCCTATAACTTCTGCAATCCTTTATTCAATAGCCATTCCTTTAGACAATGTCTAGGAAAATTCCAATGCAATGTCTTCATCAAAACCATTAAGCTTCAGGAAATAATCTAACCACCCACAATTTCTAAACTCGGCCTGGAAAGGTGCGTCCTACAGTAATACATCATGAACCATGGGTTCATTTCGAATTAACCTACCTCCCATTTTTTAGTTGTCTACAATTAAACAATTACTCTACAAGGATTCTCTTCCTACAATCCTCGTCTAAAATCCCAATTTCTCTTTCCCGCAATGTTGCTAAACTTCCAACGCCAATGTTGCGTGAATTTTTCTTTCTTTGGCAACTTAGGATTATGACAAGAAAAATAAAGGTGGTAAAGGAGTAATAAATGGAGGCTATGATCAAGAAAAATGGCAATGGTGAATGTCATCTCACACATGTGAGTTTTCATCTCACTCATAATTCAAATTGGCTCAATTTAAACTTTTCTAACATGAGCCAACATGGACTGACATGTGGACATGGTATGCACATTTCCCCCCCAACCTAAATTTGAGCATGTTTCCTCACATGCGCAATAGTTATAATGATTTGATAGGGCAGAGAATAATTGCATGCTATGGGGAATGTCTACATTAATTTATAGCAATTAATTGAATGTACTAAAAGATAATTAAGAGATAACAGTTTGATGCACACATAGATAAATTCTTAGAAGATCTGTTGCAAAGATTATGGAGAAAGTACCGATCACCTTTTAAAAATTTAGTTGAGAAAATAATGAAAATGTGGCGAAATGAAGTGGAATGAAGTGAAGATATGGTGACATGATGGAAGAGAGAGAAAGGTGGATACAGATGTATGGATGGTTGAATGAATGAAGAAGTGGACTCCCAAAAAAGTGAAATTCTTTATTATGGCAAGTGACATACCTTAATTTTCCAAAAGGAGGGACACTAGGTCCACTTCCTTTGGCTGTAGGAAGTTCGGGTGTTGCATGTTGAGTGAATTTTTGTAGGAATTCCTTCTTGGACGTTGGATTGTGATACAACCTAAGGTGATGACCATTGACAACCAACTTAAATCTAACTAGGTCAATATCAGTGAGCTAAACAACACCATTAGGGAAGAATTCAACAACCTCATATGGTCCTAGCCACCTTTTCTGCAATTTCCCTGCATTATCCTGATACTTTGAGTCATAGAGCAGTGCCCAGTCACCTGGCTGGAATTTCTTGGCCATGATAAATTTATCATGCCACTTTATTCTCTAATTCTACACTACCTCTATGTGATGCAAGACTACCTTTCTCATCTCATCCAAAGCATTGAGCCGCATGATTCTATCCCTTTGTGCCTCAGAGATATCCATCCTCAAGTCTATTACAATCTAAAGAGTCTTATGCTCAAATTCAATGGGAATCAAAGTTATCTTTCCATACAACAACTCAAAAGGAGTGAAGCCTGTGGTTTTTTTCCAGGTTGTCCTATAGGTCTAGACAGCTTCGGGTAGCCTGTTTTCCCAATCCTTCCTATGAACAACCACTATTTTAGTCATAATGGCTTCAATTTCTCTGTTAGTCACCTCAGCTTGGCCATTGGCCTGAGGGTGATAAGGAATAGACTTCATGTGCTTTATATTGTACTCATTGACCAATGTTGCAACAAGGGTTGAGGTGAATTGAGCCCCATGATTATTCACTATCTCTCTTAGAACCCCATACTATGTGAAAATCTCCTCATAAAGAAATTCAGTAGCCTTATTTCCCTTGCATGCTTCATGGCCTTAACTTCTACCCATTTGGTTACATAATCAGTGTATACTAGGATATAAGACTTACCATTTGATGGAGGATCAATGGGTCCTACAAAGTCCAATCCCCACTTGTCAAATGAAGTGATTACTACCTGAGGGTAAAGTCGCATCTCATCATATTTAGTTGGTTTTCCCATCCTTTGGCATCTATCATACTTTCTTGTATATCTCCCTACATCCTTATGGAGTGTTAGCCAATAATATCTTGTATTTAGAATCTTCATTGTTGTATTTTTGGCCTACAAATGTCCTCCACATGGTTCATTGTGGCATGCATGCAAAATATCATGTCTCATCTTCCCTCACACATCTCCTCATGACATGGTCTAGTCCAGTTTAAAACTAACATCCTTCAATCCATGAAAAAGGAAATGATTTTTCAATGAGCACCCTTCTTTCTTTTGGAGAGAAGTGAGGAGGGACTCTCCCTGTGACCAGATAGTTAGCTATGTCAGCATACCAGGGTGTATGTACACTAATGGAGAATAGATGTTCATCAGGGAAAGAGACATCAATGACTTGATTATCCTCTGATGTAGTCAGCCTTGAAAGAAAGTCTGCAACAACATTGACCTTCCCTCACTTGTCCATAATGGTTATGTAAAACTCTCTCATCAGCAACAACCACCTTGCTAACGTACCTGAGATTAGGGGTTTATTCATGAGATACCTAATGGTTGCATGATTTGTGTGCACAAAGATTTGATAGCCTGTTATATAGTGTCTAAATTTTTTGAGGGCATAGATTACTCTAAGAATTTCCTTTTCTTTCACTGTATAATTGAATTAAGCTCCTTGCAAGTTTTTGCTGACAAAATAAATAGCACTTTCAATAGATCCTTCTATCTACCCCAAGATTTCTCCTATGGCATAGTCTGATGCATTTGTATGGATGTGGAAAGGAAGCTCCCAATTGGGTCCTTTGAGTATAGGAGCATGATTCAAAGCTACCTTCAAATCAGAAAATTCCTAGTCATAGTCTTTAGTCCACTAAAACTCAACATCTTTAGTGAGAAGAGTATACAATGGTGCTACTATTTTGCTAAAATCCTTGATGAAATTCCTATAGTAGCCTGCATGGCCCAAGAAACTCCTAACATCTTTTTGTTTTGCAGGTGTAAGCAGATTTGTGATCATCTCAATCTTTGTAGGATCTACTTGAATTCCTTTATGAGAAATGTAGTGGCCAAGGACTACACCTTCCTACATCATCATGAAGCACTTTTCATTGTTTAGAGATAGATTGTGGTATTCACATCTCTATAGGACTCTCCTGAGATTCTTCAATGCTTCACTCAAATCAGCACCATAGGTGGTAAAATCATCCATATAAATTTCCATGCAATCATGTGAAATATCTAAAAATATTCTAATGACTACCCTCTGAAAAGTTGTAGGTGCATTGCACAATCCAAATGGGAGGAATAAGTAGGCATAAGCCCCCGATGGATAGGTAAATGTGGTCTTCTCTTGGTCCTCAGGTGCAATTTGGATCTGGTTATAGCTGCTAAATCCATCTAGAAAAGAAAAGTATTGATTTCCTGTAAGTGAATCTAGAACTTGATCTATAAAAGGTAGAGGGAAATGGTCCTTTTTGCTGGCATCCTATAATCAACATGAACTCACCACTTCCCTCCCTTTTTGGGCACAATCACCAATGGAGACACCCACTGGCTATCTTAGATGGGGTAGATAAATCCTGCATCTAGAAATTTCTATAGTTCCCCCTTTACAATTTCTCTTAATGCAGGGTTAATTCTTCTCTGTCTACCTCACTTGTGTACAATGATCTCTTATGTATATTCTATTATTTCAAATCTTAGGGTCCAATCCCTTCATATCATGATAGTCCCACACAAATTCATGTTGGTGGGTCTTCAGTAAGTTTGTCAATGATAAGTTTTGTTCTTGAATTAATTTTTTGTTGATGTTTAGATATTTTCCTTTTGTCACTTGCACTTGTGTAGTTATATCTACCATAGCTACTTCACTAATGTTGGGTATCTTGAGTTCATGTGGTAGAAATGTATCATACATACCTATTGTTGTAGGAAGAGCAGGTAGAAGTGTCTTTACTAGATCAATAGAATGAGAGGATGATGCTTCCTCTACTTTATAGTGATTCTAAATTATGTTAGACAATACTTCATCTTCCTCTTGAAGTTGAATGAAAGAGATTTTTCCTAACATCATAAGTTGTGCCACAAAATTAACTTCCTCGGCCTCTTCACCAACATGTGGCCATATGGGATTATCCATATAATGGGATGGCTAAGCAGGAGGGTAGTGAACAAGCTTTTTGGTGCTTTTTCCATCACAAATGGTCATGTCTCATGTCTTGCATCCAATATAGGCATATGTTGTTGCTAACCATGGTATTCCTAGAATGATAGGGCACTCATCGAGTGTGGCTTTAGGAGAAATAATCATGAAAATTTTTGGGTACTCCCATGAGTCTAGAGTTACCAAAAGGTCCTCTACTATACCATCAGGTTTAACAATTGAACTATCAGCAAGTTGCAGGACTATAGGAGTAGGTCTCATGCTTGCAACATTTAGTTGTTGCAAGATATCCTTGGTCATTACATTTATTTTTGCTCGCAAATCAATTAGAGAATTTTTTATTTGGATCCCATTTATGAAAACTCCTGCCATAGGACTCCCTAGATCATTATATTTGGGAACATTCACTCTCCCAAGCATGACGTTAGCTAGTTGTCCCATCACATGAACCGTAGTGGGGTATTTCTTCTTCCTATCTAGCTTCTTAAGGCACGCTTCCTTAATTTCCTTACCATGATTGGAACATCTTTTATGGCTTGGAATAGAGGGATCTTGACACATACATGTTTCAACTAGTCTAGAATGTCAAAGGTTGATTCCTCCTTCTCTTCTTTTTGTTTAGCAATTTCCAGCCTTTGAGGAAATGGTGGTTCTTGTTCATTTTACTTAACTAGGACTGGTTTAGGATTGTTAGGTGCATTTGGATGAATGGGGTCATTTAGATGCTCCTCTTCTTCCATAGGAAGCTCAGTGAAAATGGGTGTGGAAGGAGACGGTAAGGTAGTTATTGAATGCAAGTGGATGCCACTTATAGTGACAACATATGTAAGGAATTGATTTGGATCAGTAGAGTATATTGGTTGTTGTTGTGGTTTGTTATTTGGGCTAGGTGTGGGCTAAGTTGGTAGTTGAGTAGGTTTTGGTGTGTTTGAACTTGAGATAGTAGGAGGAGGCATTATAGTAGGTTGTTTGGGTTGAGAAGGTGGCTGCATGCAACTGGTTTTCTAGTTTGGCCATTTCTATCCTCCTCTCCAATGAGATGTTTGTTGCCAATTCCCCTAAGGTTTCTGCCACTGGGGTGGAGAGTTTTGGTGATTGGTCCATACATTTGAAGGGTTATTCCAAGGTTGTGGTGAATATCCTCCATAATTTGATGGATATGGGGGCTCCCATTGGTGACCAGATGAATAAGAATTGAAATATGGGCCAGCAAAAGAGAGTGGATCTGGCGGCATACCTTGTCTTGGAGCCCATGACCTCCTTTGTGTAATGTAGTAGACTTGGTCATCTTCACCCTGAATTGGATTGAACTTAGGTGGAATTTTCTTACTTTCAATATTAGCTACCATCTTGCATCTGCAATCCTTCTTCTTTTGTTTGTAATGGGGGAAATATTCTTCCAACATTGCCTATGCCTCCTCTTGTTTCTTCTTGGCCTGAATTGTATCCAATTGAGTAGCTAGATTTTTTACGATGTCTTGCTTGAATTCTACCAACAAGTGAGTAATTTGCATTCTTGAAACTCCATCGATAGATGACTTACCCATAGAGGTTTGGGAAGCTATCCCTTTCTTTGAATTTTCTCTACAGTAGTTCTGACATATCTTCTTGATATCCTCCCAAGGAACTTGGGTGATATCTCCTCCTCCCATCAGGTCCAAGGCATCAGTGTAGCTATCATTAATTCCTCTTAGGAAAAGTAGCTTTTTTGATTCTTCATTAAGTGTATGGTGTGGATATTTCTGTAGACAAAACAAAAAAATTGCAATGTAATCCTCCAAGCTCTCATCTTCCTTTTTCTACATCCTAAAAATATCATCTCCCCTCATGTCACTGCCCCTGCAATATTCCTTGTACTTGTCCAGGAACTTTTTCTTCATGTCCTCCCAAGTCTCCATAGTATTTCTACCTAGGCTCATAAACCATATTAATGCATCCTCTTTCAAGGTGGTAGGGAATAGCTTAAGCCTATGAGAATCAATGGAATAGTCATAACTCCTATAGAGTATTCCAAACTCAAACAAGAAAGTATCAAGATCTTCTATGACAAGTCCATAGAACTTAGGAAGGACTCAAGCAAGGATATTTTTTAGGTTTTCAAATTCATTTTGATGAGCAATGGGGAAAGAAAAGTTTGGTTGCTTAGGTTTGTTTCTATTTGCATCACCCATGCCTACTTGATGTAGTTCCAAAGCAATGGGATTCTCAAGCTGATTTTGATCTTCAGAAGAGGTTTCAAAATTGCTCAAATTGGGGAATGCATCAGCAAAGGGGTGTATTTCTTCTTCTTCTTCTCTTGGTATATTCAAATGCTCATCTAGTTGGAATGGATCAGGGTTATTAGGAAGGAATCTCCCATAGGAATCTCTCCTCCTTCCTCTATGCATATGGTATCAACTCACTATCAGCTAGGTCACACAAAGAATTGGAAAAATAATGGTAAATCATTACTTTTCTAAATGAGGGGTATACTAAGAACAAACTTTCAGAAATACTACAACAAGAAAAACTATCAATGACTCCAAATATATCCCTAGTTTGACACCATCCCCGACAACGATGCCAAAAATGTTGGCCTCCTACAATGATCTAACAACTAATCCCTTACAGCTATGATCTAGAGATTAGACATCTAATCTGAATAGCTATCCCAATCATCATGAGGGTGCATTTAACTAGTAAACCAAGGGATGTAGGCTTGAAATGGGTCAACACACTATGTCCACTAGGAATCCAAAGTAACCATCCTCAATCTATAGCTAAGAAAGATGTAATGTTGTAAGTAAAATGCTTGGAAAGAAATAACATGAGTGTTGAGCATCAACCAGTAACTATAATAAGTTGAAATGCATGACAAAAATGAAAATCTGAGCAAACAAACAGGAAACTACTTTGTCTTCTTTGGTTGCAGGAACAATCACAGAATGGAATTCTAGTGGTTGTAGGAACAGACCGTGCCAAATTCTTAACTAAATACTAAGTAGAAAGTAACAACTAAGCTAAATGATGGAATGCTCACAAAGTGGGCCCCCTTGGATGAGTATCCCTTAAGACAAATGTAAAATCAAATGCACGAACTTATAACTTCATTGTATTCATTGGAAAACAAAATTACAATGAAGTAGCATAACTATATTACTTGAAAACTAAGAATGCAAGTACATCAAATTAATCAACCTCCTAAGAAGGAGAAATTGAGTCTTATTTATAGGAAGAAAAATTACTAACTAACTACCTAGCAAGGCAGTCAACTTCAACAGATTAGGAGGATGCCTCTTTAGGGAAAGCATGAAAAGTGGAGAGGAGGTTATGCATGTGTGGAATCTGGTCAAGCATGTTTTCCTTAATGTAGATCTAGCACAACAATAACTCCTATATTCACTCAACAAACAATTAAGATCATTTACAAGGCAGTTACAACCCTTTGATTTAAACTAGGATTTTACCTCTCACTGAGATTCTTCCCTCTATTGACCTTTGAACAATCACTTGTTGTCTTTCATGGAAAATGACCAGTTGGCAGAATCCTCCTCAATTTTGTAGGCTTCTAATTATATCTACATAGCAATATTAGTACGCACAACGATTGCATATTTGTAACTATCTTAAAGTAGCATTCATTAATCCACATGTAAAATTAACATAGATAGTTCATATAGCATGTCAACGTCATTTAAAGGTTACAAAAATAACTTATAACCAATGTCTATGGTTTTGAGGAAATATAATAAAAAGGTTAGCATCTAGGTATCAAAGCCTATGACAACTACAACAAATAGATAATAAATACTATCAAAATTGATTCATAAACTAGACCCATCGAGAGTCTTGATGCAAAGAGAATTATCCCCTAAGATTTCAGAAATTTGATAGGGGCCAAGCCACAACCTGTCAAACTTGTTGTACTCCCCTTTATTTTCATGTGTTTTATCCTAGTACAAGTCTAGGTCTGAAATCCTTAAGGCCTTAACCTTAGCCTTACAATCAAGCCACCTTGTAACAACACCCTGATGTTTAGCAAAGTTTTCCAAAGTTGTGTCCCTTTTCTCTTCCAATTGTAGCAATTCAGCCAGATGGGCTTCTAAACGTTCCCCTTCATCATAATACTCATTAATGAGATGGAGAGTGGGAATCCTCAACTAGAAAGGGAACATAGGTTCAAGGCCATACACAAGGTGATACAGAGATGTTCCCAGGGATGTCTTCATTCGGGTATGGTCAACCCACAGGGAAAATATCAGTTGGGTATGCCAATCCTTAGGATTCCTATCAAGTAAGTTATGAATCACAATTAGAAGATTCTTGTTTGTGGACTCAACCAGGCCATTCCCTTAGGGTTAATATTTTGAGGAAAAATTAATAACAATACCATGATCAAATGCCCAACACAAAATTTTTAATGAAGCAAATGTAGGACCATTTTCACATACCAAGGAAAATGGACAACCAAAGTGATTAATAATACCTTATTCAAGGAAATTGATCACTACCTTTGCAATACACTATTTTTAAGGAACAACTCTAGTCCACCTAGTGAAATAATTAGTAACAATAAGGATATACTTGTGTCCCATACAAGATGGTGGGTTGATTGGATCGATAAAATCCATTTCCCACTATGCAAATGGTTTTACCTCGATGACTATCTATAGTGGAAGAGCATAACACTTCTCTTTGGTAGCGCAAGTCTAGAAGACATGGAAATCCCTCACATGGTTGTGTGCATCTTTAAACAAAGTCGGCCAGTAATATCTTGCCCTCAGGATCTGATGTGCAGTAGCAAGTCCAGAACCATGACTAGTGCCATATTTTTCATGAAATTATGTCATCACACAAGTTGCTTCCTCCTTTCCCAAGCAACGAAGATAGATTCCCTCATGGTTCTTCTTATACAAAATGCCTCCTTGCAACATGTAACTGTCACTTTTCAAGCACAAAACCCTTCATTGTACCATACTCAAATGGTCAGAGCATTTCTAGTTCAACAGATAGTAAGCAATATCATCATACCATTCGTCAAGAGACACATCCCAAAGGTAATACTGCTAGGCAAAAATCTTTGGCCATGTTTCATCCATGGTCTATGTGAGAGATTTTCCCTTTACCAGCTTCATTGGCTAAATTTCTATATCATACTCCTGCAACATAGTGACTCACTTGGTCCTTCTTTCTCCCATCTCATTTTGCATTATCAGGAGCTTTACTACGAGGTCAAGTACAATAACAAACACTTTATTCCTCAAAATGTAATGTCTAAATTTTTTAACTCCTTAGACTAAAGCATAATCTTGTTTCTCCACATTTGGATATCTCAGCTCCACATCTCTGAGAGGGACACTCATGAACACTATGGGATGCTCCTTTCCCTCATCTAATTTTTGTGTTAGAATGCTTGCACAAGAATGATTTGATGCAAAAGAGTATATGTAAAATGGATTTAGATAATTGGGACTAACTAATACTGGTGCAACAACTATGGCTCTTTTAATTTCATCAAACGATTGCTTAGCTTCAGTAGTCCACTCTACTTTTGCATCCTACTTCAACATTGCATTTAGTTGCTTTACTATTTCTACAAATCCTATGAATTTTTTTCAAACAAAGTTAATCTTTCTGATGAAAGACTTCATCTCCTTTTTTCTAGTAGGTGGTTGAATCTTTAGGATAGCTTGAATTATGTCACGATCAATCAAAATGCCATACTTAGAAATGACATGTCCCAGGAGCTTTCCTTGGTTACTCCAAATATGCACTTTTTAGGATTAAGGGAGATTCCAAATTCTCTACATCTCAGAAACACTTTGCATAAATCTAAAATGTGGTCACCTCTGTTCTTGGAGAAAGCTATCCAATCATCCATATAAATTATAATACACTTGTCGATGATATCTTTAAAGGAAATATTCATCACCCTTTAGAACATGGCCCCTACATTGATCAATCCAAAGGGAATTCTTTTGTAAGAAAATGTGCCCCACTTGGTGGTGAAGGAAGTATTATGCCTATCTTTGTATTGGACCATGACCTAATTATAGCCAGAGGAGCCATCTAGGAAGGACATAAATTGGTATCCATTTACAATTTGCAAAACCTCATCCAATGAAGGAACAAGATAGTTGTACTTTTTAGAAGCTCGATTAAGGTTTCTAAAATATACATATAATCTTATTTCCCCATTCTTCTTATGAACTGGAACTAAATTGGCTACCTATGTAGAGTTTCTAACTGGGTAGATGATTCGATCATATAACAACTCCTACACCTCCTTCTGAATAATAGGTTCTAGCAGTGCATTAATAGGCCTTTGTCTCTGCCAGAAAGGTCTTGCTCCAGGTTTCAAGGGAATGGTGTGTGTAATAACTGAGGTTTCGTAGGTCTTTGAATCTTCATAAATCCATGCTATGACATCTTGATAGGAATGTAATACATATATTAGCCCTTTCCTTTCTTCTGAAGTACACACCTTTCCTATAAACACATTCTTGACATCATCGAGAGTTCCCATGTTGTAGGTCTCACACTGACTATCTATTGAATCCTTCTTGACCTATTGATCCTGGTCCTTTATCCTATCAAGGTCAAAGATCCTCTCTAGTTGCACAATCCCTCTTGGGATTGTATTTGTTTTCAAATTGAGAACTCTTTCCATATCTATCTCTACTTCTTGGGGCTCTATTTCATTAATTACTTGGGAGGTAAACACATCGGATCTAGTTATGATGTCCAAGATGTGCTTATCATCCTCAAACATCTAGAAATTCATAACATTATCAGGTACATATGGGATTGGTGTTAATTCAATAGTGAACTTCTTCAATCCAGACAAGGATAATGGCTCCAATGTACTAGCAGCTTGTGCAAGAGCATCTACAGTTTGATTCTTACTCCTGGGAATCAACTGAATGTTGAATGCATCAAATCCTTCAATCAAATCCAATACTCTATGTTTGTAATTAGTCATCCTCCTGTCATGGAAAGAATATTGCCTCCTTACCTACTTTACTACTAATTCATAATCTCTAAACACTTGCAACATTTTATCTTTCTTCCTCAGAGCCATAAGCAATCCATGGACTAACACTTCATATTCTGCAACATTATTAGTGCATTGGAATTGCAATCTATGTGCTACAAATAAATTTTTACCCATTGGGATGATGAGCTCAAATCTAGCACTTGCTCCTTTCTTAGACTTAGAACCATCAAAGTGCAAAGTCCAAAACTTGGCAGAAGGCCTACCTCTGAGATTTCCAGTACGTTTACTCGAGGAAGGATCTTGTTGAATCATTAGTTGTTTCCCCTTATCATCTCTTGGAATTTCCTGCATCTCAAATTTAACTACCTAAGGTGGATTGATGCATCTCTTGATCTGATCTACATAAGTCTAGCAAAGACAACATTCTAGCTTAGGATGGGAAGCATTGTGTACTCTGCACAAGTTGGGCAACATCAATTCCTCAAAATTAATTTTCCTTCCAATTTTATCTGATCTTCAATACACTTTCAGATAAATTCTTGAAAATTGTTGAATAGTCCAAGATTACCATCACCCAATTCAAAATCCTCATCAGTTTCTACAAGTGTCTCAGTGCTATCAGAAGATTGAGTCAAGTTCTTAGATACATCCTGCATCGTTAGCACCTCCTCCACTTATTATTCCTTGGCACCTACTTCTAGGACATAGTTTCCTAAGCTTGCTTCAAAATCAATTACTTCATTAGAAGTATTTTGATATTTAGTAATTAAGTACCTCAATCTGGGTTCTCTCTCAATCCTAATTTGGCTTGGAACTGCCTTCGACAATAGCCACATATGAGAGTGATCCCTTGAAGTATACCCATTGAGGACACTCATGAAATATCTTCCAAGGATCATTCTGTAGGCATCAGGTATCTCAGCCACCAAGATATTAATAACTTGTTGCACCCACAAGTCTAATGCTACCTACATTGGGATCATGTTTAATTCTCCCACTATTCTCACCTCATTCTTATCCAATTGAGTCACTTTTTTCTTGGAGGGAGCAAGAGTAATTCGAAGAGCTTTATAGACTGAGAATGGCATTACATTTGTTGACGCTATGAAATCCAATAAACAATTATGCATATTTTTGCCAAATATACGAATAGAAATCAAAAAAGGAGTATCATACTTGGTTTGGAATAAACTTACTAGAGAATCAACATTAACCACTTGAATCTTATCCTTTCCTTTACTTTTACCCTTCATCTATACTTGTGGTTGTTCCTTAGCAAGTTGGGTATTCTAACTTGGAGCTGATTGAGAATTTTGTGTCCTTTCAGTTGTGTCCTTAACCATTGGCTCAACAAAACCAACTTTCTTAACAACAAAATCTTGTGAAAACTTTGCAGATGCATGATCATTTAAATAACCCAACACAACATTTTGAATAGCTATAACTCTTAGCAACTCAAAAGCTAAGAAGCTCACCTTCACTTTTTTAAGTTCCTCTGTGGTGTAGGGGAACCTAGGTGTTTTTGTAAATAAGGGTCAAATATTTTATGATTTTGAGTCAATTTTTTTTGTAATAATGTCCATTGAGACCATGTTTCATGTTTTTGGTCATGTGGGGTCAATTTGGTAAAAATATGACAATTTTGTAAAAAGTTGCCAAAGTTGCATGAACAACTCTGCTTTTTTGGTTTGTATGGAAGTTGAACCATTTTCATTCAAAAATGAGTTGGCCAACAGTTGGTTTTAGCTTGTAAGTGTTTAAATATACCTTGGGATGTTTGAGGAAATCTTTAGTAGAAGTTTTTGGAGATCAAACAATAAAGTAAACTCTATTTTTTATGTTTTCCTTTGTGTATTTGCTGCTATAGAAGCTAGTACAGCCCGGTACAGCCTACAAATGATCTAAATCACATTGGAATTGATGTGAGATTGAATCTACTATCATTTTCATTTGATTTCATCTATTTTCATTAAAATTGGAGTGAGTTAGAGTCAATTTACTACAAGCAGCTTGGAAACCCTAGTTTGTGAGGGTTTGAGTGAGGAAAATGAGTTTTTGAACCATTCCACTGGTTGAAAAATCTGAAAATCAATGGAATGGAGGTAGATAGGTTTTTTTAAAAAATTTTGGTGTTTTAAGAGGAATGGGGTGGAGTTAGGGGAAATTTTGATGCAGCCCTAGCCTAATATCTCTATGTATTAGGCTTAGGTGATTAGGTAGACATAGGGTTTTGTTGAAAGGTGAGTTGGTGATTGTTCTAGTGGATAAAATCTACATATTTAGACCCCATGTGACATGTTATAGGATATGGATTTAAGGTTTGTATTTTGGAGATTGAAATCCTTGTTGTTGCTTTGTAAAACAAGCCTACTTAGGCCTAATTACAATGAAGTAGTCAAAATTTGAGGATTTTGTTCCAAAAAATCCATATCTAAAAATTTGATATATTTCTAAGAGGCATAAAGGGTGTCTTAAAAGGTATTGAATTTATAGATTTGAATTCTTCTTTAAAATTTATGGTGAAAAACCCCTATTTGGAGTACTATTAGGGGAATTGAAGGATTTGTGAGAAAGCCACAAAGTTAGGGTTTCAAAGTTGAAAAGTTTTTTCATTTGAGATTTTGTTCATAACCTCCACCCTACTCTGCATCACTCTGCTACATATTCTCCCATCTAAAATATAGTCATATCAAATTGGTTTCCCTTAAATTGCACTCCCTATTGATCCTTGTTAGAAAACAATGATCTACTAAGAGAGCGGTGAATTAGTAGATATTAAAAAATTTAGTTCTTAAACCCTTTTGTAGATTCAACCTTAACTTCAAATGTGTAGATTGAAATGCTAATAGATATAATAGCCACAAGCACAAGAGATATCAACACATAACACAGTATGCATGTGGAAAACCCAAGATGGGAAAAACCACAGTGAGAAATGCTGCTAGGATTTACTCTCCTAATCTAGCCTCACAAGCTTTAGAGTTTAGTTACAATGTTTAGGGATACAACCCAAGGAAGCAACAACTCCCTATTTAGAAGCTACAACTTCAAGGATGCTACTACACCCTATTCTGAGCTACAACTCAATGCAAAATGGAGGCTACAACCTCGTTAAATTTTTTGCAATATACTATGCATAAAATGGATCTACAAAACATAAGATGCATCAATACAACACATAAGCTCTTTCTCTCTCTCTCTCTCAGTTTTCCCTTACTCCATTGTAACCAGCTACATGAATTTTTAGATTTTGATTTTTGTTACAATTCACCTTCCTATGCATTCAAACCTCACATTCATTCTTTGTACTTAAATAATTCCCCTCATTCAATTCATATACATTAGAATCATTGTTAGGTTTTTTCCACTTGCAACCTACTTATGTAATTGTCAAAGCATCAAGCCACACACATACTTTCTAGCTCGTCAGATATCAACATACCTCTACATCGAGCCACACAACATTTTATTCTAATGCAAAGAACTTGCTAATAATAACATTTTGTGAACCTCTAGAATCTGATATGCATTTAATGCATTCACCTATTCATTCGATCTAGTTCAATCTTTAAATATTTTACAAACAATGCCACCACTTAACAGATAAAATCTTCATCAACATTGGTCACAGATGTATTTAGACCAATTAATTCATTCTCCTATTTTGGTTACCACTCAAAACCCTCTTCACACTTGTCATAGCTATTTTAGATCTCTGTATTTGAACTTTGACCATTGATCAACTCCTTCATGCTTTGAACTTATGATCAACATTCACTATTGTGACTTTAAACCCTAACCCTTGGATAATTGGTCACTTACACCACCATCATCGATCTATCATATCATCAACTTTGATTATTTGATTGGTTCTACCATCTTCATCGACGGTCAATATCCATCCACCATGGATTAATCTCTACCATTCTCCATTGACACCATAGGATTTAGACAGGATCCTCGAAAAACCTAGTGGAACTAACGAGCACCATTTGATCTTCTTAATTACAATTGTTGATCATGTCCTATCACCCAATCGTTAAAGATCCAAACCTCAGAACCTCTTTTTGGAGGTTATAAAGTTAGAAGAACCCGCGACACACCAAGAATAAAGAGATCCTATGTAACTCATTTTGGAATGACTAAGTCACTTCGATGAAAAAAATAATACCCAATACATCATTCCAATGTGGGGTCCACATGATGTCATCACATGTCCATGTCATCACCATGTCACAACTAAAACCCATCATGCCACGTGTCTGCATCATCATTAAGGTTGGGTCCCACATGGAGTGCTTCCTTACTCCTTATTGCTCCATTGTTTAGTCACCAAGTCAGGAGGTTTCAAAACTTAAGGACCCTGTGACAAGGTTATCAAAACTTAGAACCCTAAGATACCATTCACTTTAGCTAACAATGGGGAGATCGCTAAGTCAGAAGGTTTTGAAACTTGAGAACCCAATGACATAGGTTAGGAAAACTTGAAACTTTGTGACTCCATTAATTTTCATCATCCTTATCACTTCATTAGCTAAGTTGCCAAGTGGGGAGGTTATGAAACTTGAGAACCCTGCAACATAGGTTAGGAAAACGTTGAACTTCATGACTCCTTACAATTTTTTCCTTAGATTGAGAGCATGAACCAATAAATGAGGACATTTTCATTGACATCATGACCTACACAATACTTGTCTAAAAATCTCTCGAGAAACCCAATCATTATGCCAACAATATCCCTTACATGATTTACACTTTTGATATCAATGACAACAATAGTCCAACAATCTCCCCCTTTGGCATTGATGGAAAAACTCTAACTATTCGATCAGGCACCACTGAAACTCAACAACAATTTGATTAACACACTATAACACTATAACTCCCCCTATGACATACACCTCATCTCATTTGTTTGGCATCACATCCTCATCTCATCTTTTTTAAATCACATTTCTCCCCCTTTGACATCAATAGAAAAGGGTACACTCCCCCTCAACAAAGGCTTCAATTTTGAACTCTACAATCATCAAGTCATTAGAGTTCTGCTCCAATTTTGAACTCTGCAATTTTCATGACTTGATCACATTAATCTTAACTAGGGTTGAATAACTAATCAATGAATCTCTCCCTGGATAAATTACCTATCACTAGAGTTTAGTGATATGAGGTGGGAGAAACTACTCCCAGCTTCTATCTCAAATATTCAAATTGCTCTATAGGAAGGGGCTTTATAAATATATCAACCACTTGTTCCTTGGTGGGAATATACTCCATGTTGACTTCTTTATCTGCAACCTTTTCTCTAATGAAGTGATACTTGATTGATATATGCTTTGTTCTGGAGTGCATCACTAGATTCTTTGAGATAGTAATGGCACTTGAATTGTCACAGAGAATTGAAATGGGCGCATTGTACTCTACCTTGATGTCCTTTAATGTTTCCTTCACCCATAAGACTTGAGTGCAACATGCAGCTGCAACAACATATTACGCTTCTACAGTAGAAAGAGTAATAGACTCTTGATTTTTTCTCATCCAGGAAACCAATTTGTTCCTTAGGAAGAATGCATCTCAACTGGTACTCTTTCTATCATCCACACTAATTTCCCAATCTACATCTGTATATGTTGTTAATGTGAAATATTTGCATTTGGAATACCATAAACCATAGTCAACAATACATTTGATGTATCTAAATATTCTCTTTACTGCATTGACGTTTTATTCTTTTGGTTCTTCCTAAAACCAAGCTACCATACAAATTTATTGCATTATATTAGGCCTTGATGTAGTTAGATATAGTAGACTTCCAATCATTGATCTATACAAAGTCTGATTTGCATTAGGTGACTCATCTAATTTACTCAATTCATAGCTAGTAATCATGGGAGTACTAACTAATTTACAATCCTCCATGGCAAAAAATTTAAGCATTTCATTTGCATACTTGGTTTGTGATATAAAAATACCTTTATCAATTTGTGTAATTTGCAAGCCAAGAAAAAATATGAGTTCTCCTAACATGGAGATTTCAAACTCATCTTGCATGTTTGTGGAAAATATTTTGCACATCACATCACTGCTACCACCAATTATAATATCATCTACATAAACTACAACAATGATCATTTGCTTACCCTCATATTTGAGATATAGATTTCTATCAGCACAACCTTTCTTGATTCCTTCTTGTTGTAGATATTGATCTAATCTTGAATACCAAGCCCTTGGTGCTTGCTTCAAACCATACAATTCTTTCCTCAATTTGTGAACATAATCATCATCCTCTAAAAACTTGAAACCTTCTGACTACTCAATATATACTTCCTCTTCAAGGTTTCCATTTAAAAATTCAGATTTGACATCCATTTGATATACTTTAAAACCTTTATACACATAAAATGCAAGAAACATTCTAATAGCTTCTAATCGTGTAACAAGAGAAAACAGTTCTTCAAAATCAATTCCTTATACTTGTGCATATCCTTTGCACACTAATCTTGCTTTGTTTCTGACCACAATTCTATCTTCATTCAGCTTGTTTCTAAATACCCATTTTGTGCCAATTATATTCTTTCTTGATGGTCTAGGAACCAATTCCGAAATTTTGTTCTTTTCAATTTGATTAAGTTCCTCTTCCATTGCTCTTAACCAACTTTCATCTTTACTAGCTTCATCAAAACTTGTTGGTTCAATCTAAGACAAGAGAGCTAAATTTACTTGTTCCTTGTCCTTTGCAAGTCTCCTTCTAGTTTGCACTCTTGCATTCTTGTCACCAATTATCTAATTTGTAGGATGATCTTTTTGCACATATTTTGTCGGAGCACATTCAACCTCTTGCTCATTATCTTCTTCTTGTTCCTCTTCTTCAACTCTTGCACCTATTTCATCTTCATCTGACTCACTTTCAAGATTGTTTATGCTAGGCTTACCCTGATTTTCACTTTCATCAACCTTGACATGTACTCTCTACAATTCTATGCAATCTTTTATTGTAACACTTATAAGCTTTTCTTTGGTTGGAATACCCCAAGAATATCCCCTCATCACATCTTGACTCAAAACTTCCTAATTCATCATATTCTCTTTTAATATAGCACTTACTACCAAATAACTTGAAATTCTTGATTGGTGTAGGCCAACAAAACCATAATTCATATGGAATTCTACCACTATTAGATCTTATAAGTGCTCTATTATGAATGTATACAATAGTTTGTACTACTTTCCAAAATGTATTTTCCAAGTTTTCCTCATTCAACATAGCTTTGGCCATCTCCTTCATAATTGTGTTTCTTCTCTCTACCACGCCATTTTTGTTGTGGTGTTCTTGGGACTGAATATTGGCGCTTGATTCCATGATCTTCACAATATTCCATGAATTTTCTTGACATGAATTCTCCACCTTTGTCTAACCTGGGACCTTTGATTCTTCTCCTAGTTGTATTCTCTACTAGCTTCTTATAACTTTTAAATGCTTTAAAAGTCTCAACCTTCTCCCTCAAAAATGTGGCATATGTCATTCTAGTATAGTCATCAATCAACAACATGAAATACATTTCTCCTTGAAATGCTCTTGTTCTCATTGGACCACATAGATCAGTATGGATTATTTCTAAGGGTTTCGTAGTATAGTAATCCTTTGTGGGAAATTTAGAATTTGTTTGCTTTCCTTGCTGACAGTGTTGATAGATGATGTTATCAGGCTTTGCAATCTTAGGCATATTTCTAACTAGGCCTTTTGAACTTATTTTCACCATGTTAAAATTTACGTGTCCTAGTCTTCAATGCCACAACCAGCTTTCATCTGCTTGACTGATTAGACATGTTTGGCCTTCCACTTCACATAGATTGTAGAGATTACTATTAGTCCTTATCCCTTGAGCAATCATTTTACCATTCAATCTTATATTGTAGCCTTCAGAATCAAATACAACTTTTTATCCATTATCACACTTCTAGGTAACGCTAAGAAGATTGTGCTTTAGATCTCTCACATTGAACACATATTTAGTTTTTATGTTTCCATCTATGCTCAAAATTCCTTTACCATGGATCTTGACAGTAATATTATCACCTAGACTTACTGAACCTCCATTTTCATTTCAAGCTTAATGAATTTCTTTTTATCTCCAGTCATGTGCTTGGAGAAACCACTACCAACAATCCATAGGTCTTGTTCGTTTGCATGTAAATCCATTTTTGAAATCATATACTGAGTGACGCAAGATCCCTACTCTTTCCCCTTCCATATTTTCTTGGGCTTCTTCTCAGTTTTCTTTTCTTCTATCTCAGAAGTCTTATTTCCTTTCTATTTATTAGCATGTGAGGATTTCTTCTCAGATTTCACACTTGGTCCTATAAATCTTTCTCTACAGTTTCTAGTTATATTACCAATTTTTTTGCAACTAGATAACAAATTATATCCATATCAACCAAGGGAGAAAATGGATTCTTGCTTGCAAAATTTGTATTCTTCTTTAGAATGATTCTACTTTCTCTAGCCCTATGACAAAAATTATTACAGGTATAGCAATATCCATTGAAATACAATGAGTACCTGGTCAAGTAGTTTCCTTTAGCAGGATGAGGTGATCTTCTTTGTCTCATCCTCCTTGGATAGTGTACTCTTGCAAATCCATCATTGTCTGCACTTGGTACATACTACATTCTACATCTTCTTTTGTTGAGTAGGAATTTTCTAGTTGTCCTCCTTGACTTCAACTGGTTTCTTTTCTTTATTAGAGTTTTCTTCATCTTTAGGAGCTTCCTCTTTGTCAAATTTTTCTTAACTTGGGACTGATTTTTCTCCTACTCTAAATCTTTCATAAATTTTTGCAGAGACATTCATAAATGAATACCTCCCTTTTTCCAAACCTAAACTAGATTTCTCTTTATTTAAAGGCTTTGTGTACTTATCAACTCATTAGAATATCTGAACCACCTTTCAACTTTAGTCCATTTATGATTTGATCATTGGCCTTCTCCAATTATTTTCTTAAGGAAACTATTTTTGCCTCAAGTTTCCAACATCTATCCATCTTAGACTGCAATTTAAATTTCATGGCATCCTCAATTATTTTAATCTCTTCTACATGAACTTTTATTCCTACTAACACCTTATTGGATTCTTCAAGTTCTTGTGTTAATATTTCAGTCTCCTTTTGATAATTTCCTTTTAGCTTCATGTTTTCTCTCTTAAGATCATTGTATTTGTCTCTTAGTTCATCAAGATCTTCAAGAGCACTAGTTAGTTCTTCTTCAAGATCAACAACTCCCTCATCTTCTCCTTCATATGAGTTCTCAATTTGTGCATCTTCTTGATCCTTAGTTTCTTTAGCCATGAATAGAAATTCCCTTCTATCATCTCTCATTAAAAGGACATGGCCTTGATCCTCTTATGAACAATCACTAGCATCAAGCATGTCACTTTCTTCATTGATTTACGAACTCTTCTTCTTCTTCTTTCCAAAGTTCTCTCTTTTAGGGTAGAACTCTTTCTTCCTTTTACTATTAAATTCTTGCTTGGAACTATCTTCTTTACCATATGGACACTTTGAATCAAAATGACCTATTCTACCATAGTTAAACACTTAAGAGGGAGCATACCTTTATACTTTTTGGATCCTCTTCTTAGCCTTCTTATGAAATGTGCTTCTTCCTCATTAGTTTCTTCATAATCACATGCAATGACAATCGCTTTTTATTTCTTATCAACTTCATCTTTTTCTTTCTTGTGAACCTTAAATTCAGCTTCTCTCCTAGATGATTCAACACTTGGCATTCTCATCTCATATGCAATGATTATGCCATGCACCTCATCAAGAGTAAGTTTATCAATTTCTCTTCCTTCTTTCATAGCAGAAATCTTAGCATCATATTTATTTTTCATGGACTTGGGAACTTTCGACACAACATCTTCTTCTTTTAGATCTACAGCATATCCCTTAATGGCATTTACGACATCATCAACTCTTTGAAGATAGTCTGCAATATTCTCTTCTTTGGTCATCGTCAAGCCTTTAAATTTTTCTCTCAACACTTGTAACTTTACCAACTTCACTTTTGTGTCACCTTCATATATTTTCCTAAGTTTTTCCCAGACATCATAAGCAATTTTACAATGCATAACTTTGTTATGCACGAAGTCAGACAAATTGTTCATAAGAATAAACCAATCTTTCTTATTGTCTTCATGAATCTTCTTTGCTACAAGATCAATGGGAATAGTAGTAGGAATAGTATATTGGGTCTCAATACATGCCCAGACTTTAGTTCCAAGAGAAACCAAGTATCCTTCCATTAATGAGCTCCATTTAGCATAGTTTTTTCCATCAAACCTAGGTGGCTTGATTGAGCCCTTGTGAAATTCCATTGTTTTCACCTATCCAAGATCTAATCGAGTTGGTTAAGGTTCTCCTAGCGAACCTAGTGCTCTCATACCAATTGTTAGAACACAATGATCTACTGAGAGGGGGATGAATCAATAGATATTAAAAATTTTAGTTCTTAAACCCTTTTGCAGATTCAACCTTAACTTCAAATGTGTAGATTGAAATACTAACAAATATAATAGCCACAAGAACAAGAGAGATCAACACATAACACATTATGTATGTGGAAAACCCAAGATGGAAAAAACCATGGCGAGAAATGTTGCTAGGATCTACTATCCTAATCTAGCCTCACAAGCTTCAAAGTTTAGTTACAATGTTTAGGGCTACAACCCAAGGAAGCAACAACTCCTTGTTTAGAAGCTACACTTCAGGGATGCTACTACACCTTATTTTTAGCTACAACTCAATGCAAAATGGAGGCTACAACCTCATACAAAGTTTTGTAATATACTATGTATAAAGTGGTTCTACAAAACCTGAGATGCATCAATATAGCACATAATCTCTTTCTCTCTCTCTTATTCTTCCCTTACTCCACTGTAACTAGCTACATGAATTTTTAGATTTTACTTTCTGTTACAATTCACCTTCCTCTGCATTTAGATATCACATTCATTTTTTCTATCTCAATAATTTCCCTCATTCAATTCATATACATTGGAATCATTGTTAGGGTTTTTCCACTTGCAACCTACTTCCATAATTATAAGAGAATTGAGCCACACATATATTGTCTAGCTCATCAGATATCACCATACCTCTACATTGATCAGTACAAAAATTTATTTTGATGCAAAGAATTTTCTAAGAATAGCATTCTATCAACCTCTAGAATCTAATATGCATTTAATGCATTCACCTATTCATTTGTTTTGGTTCAATCTTCAAATATTTTAAAAAATTGTGCCACCACTTAACATATCAAATCTTCATCGAGATTGGTCACAGATGTAGTTGGACCAATTAATTCATTCTCCTATGTTGGTTACCACTTGAAACCCTCTTCAGACTTGTCATAATCATTTCAGATCTCTACATTTGAACTCTAATTGTCGATCAACATTCACTGTTGTGACTTTAAACCTTGACCATTGAATAATCGATCACTGAAACCACCATCTTTGATCTATCATATCATCACCTTCACTTCTTTGCTTAGTTCTACAATCTTCATCAATGGTCAATATCCATCCACCATGGATTAATCTCCACCATTCTCCACTGACCCCATGGGAGTTAGACAGGATCCTCCAAAAACTTAGTGGAACTAACATGCACCATTGGATCTTCTTAATCATAGCCATTTATCATGTCATATCACCCAGACCCTAAAAATCCAAACCTCGGAACCTCTTTTTGGAGGTTATAAAGTTAAAAGAACCCGTGACACACCAACAGTAAATAGATCCTATGTAACTCATTTTGAAATGACTAAGTCACTTCGATGAAAACAACACCCAATACATCATTCCAATGTGGGGTCCACATGCTATCATCACATGTCCACATCATCACCATGTCACAGCTCAAATCCATCATGCCACATGTCTGCATCATCATTAAGGTTGGGTCCCACATGGAGTGCTTCCTTACTCCTTATGGCTCCATTGTTTAGTCGCCAAGTCGGGAGGTTTCAAAATTTAAAAACCTCGTGACAAGGTTAGAAAAACTCAAAACCATACGATACCATTCACTTTAGCTAACAATGAGGAGATCGCTAAGTTAGAAGGTTTCGAAACTTCAGAACCCTGTTACATAGGCTAGGAAAACTTGAAACTCCATGACTCCATTCATTTTCATCGTCCTTATTACTTCATTAGCTAAGTCACCAAGTCAAGAGGTTATGAAACTTGAGAACCCCACAACATAGGTTAGGAAAACATTGAACTTCGTGACTCCTTACAACTTTGGCCTTAGACTAAGAGCATGAACCAATAAATGAGGACATTTTCATTGACATCATGACCTACACAATACTTGTTTGAAAAGGTCTCAAGAAACCCAATCATTATGCCAAAAATCTCCCTTACATGATTTGCACTTTTGAAATCAATGACAACAATAGTCCAACAATCTCCCCCTTTGGAATTGATGGAAAAACTCTAACTGTTCGATCAGGCACCACTAAAACTCAACACCAATTTTATTAACACACTGTAACACTACAACTCCCCCTATGGCATACACCTCATCTCATTTGTTTGGCATCACATTTCTCCCCCTTTGACATCAATGGCAAAGGGTACATCCCCCCTGAAGAAAGGCTTCAATTTTGAACTCTAAAATCATCAAATCATTAGAACTCTAGTCCAATTTTAAACTGTACAATTTTCATGACTTGATCACATTAATCTTAATGGAGGTTGAATAAATGATCAATGAAGCTCTCCCTAGACACATGCCCTATCACTAGAGTTTAGTGATATGAAGTGGGAGAAACTACTCCTAGCTTGTGCCTTAGGTATTCAAACTACTCTTTAGGAAGGGGTTTTGTAAATATATCAGCACTTGTTCCTTGGTGGGAATATACTCCATGTTGACTTATTTATCTACAACCTTTTCTCTGATGAAGTGATACTTGATTGATATATGATTTGTTATGGAGTGCATCACTGGATTCTTTGAGATATTAATGGCACTTGAATTATCACAAAGAATTGAAATGGGCTTATTGTACTCTACCTTGATGTCCTTTAATGTTTGCTTCATCCATAAGACTTTAGTGCAACATGCATATGCAACAACATATTCTACTTTTGTAGTTGAAAGAGTAATAAACTCTTCATTTTTTCTTATCTAGGAAACCAATTTGTTCCCCAAGAAGAATGCACCTCGACTAGTACTCCTTCTATCATCCACACTACCTACCCAATCTGCATTTGTATATGCTATTAATGTGAAATTTGTGCATTTGGAATACCATAAACCATAGTCAACAGTACTTTTGATGTATCTAAATATTCTCTTTACTATATTGGCGTGCGATTCTTTTGGTTCTACCTGAAATTGAGCTACCATACAAACTGCTTGCATTATATTAGGCCTTGATGTATTTAGATATAGTAGACTTCCAATCATTGATCTATACAAAGTCTAATTTGCATCAGGTGACTCATCTGATTTATGCAATTTGCAGCCAATAATCATGGGAGTACTAACTGGTTTACAATCCTCCATGCCAAACTTTTTAAGCATTTCTTTTGCAACATCCTCATGATTAATTCCCTTATCCCTAAGGGTTGTTTGGAAAATTCTAATGTGCTCCTCAACTGTTCTATTGGGATCACCAATATGGAACTACATGCAAAATTTCTTTTGATATTTTGGCATGGCATTGTAATTGTTAAAGAGTAGAGGTGAGGGATTATTTCTAGAAAAGTCATTAGTGGAGGTGGAGGTAGAAGTGGTTGATTAATAGGTGTTTTGGGTTGCTAATTGGGTGGGGGTTTAGGCTCAAAATCTAATGTTGAAGAGGAAGATGATGGCCATATGGGTGAAGATGATGATGCTTCTCCCTTTTTGGTCCTCCTTGACCTAGTAGGGGCTCCTAACTCTTGAAAATAGCCTTTTGTCATAGACCTTGTTTGTCGCTTGAATCTTTGTGGAGATATTGATTATAGAAAATGCTCTAGCTTGTTGAATCAACCCTTCTTCTAGCACCAATCTATTGATGGTATTTTTTTGCACAGCAACAACTCATACAAAATATAATATCTTATCTCTCTTGAAAGGTAAATCTTTATCAGTAAGCCTCAAGAGATAACCCTAAGGTCTCTAATGTCAGGTCTTGACAATGCCATGAAAAACTCAGTGATAAATGTGAAAATGATGGTAATCACAAGGGGCCTTACAAAAAAATGTTGGAAGCTCTCAAGTTCATCAAATATAATAGTGTAATGATGCTTTTCGATCTTAAAATTAACCTAGATTTAAAGACAGAGAAAAATAAATAAGTTTTTTAAAGAGATCATAAAAGTAACTCCTAAGATCAATCATGAAAACAACATAGCATTCAAAATGGACCAACCCTTCAAACCAATTCCTACTAAACCTAGATTAAATCTACAATGTCACATAAATAGTATAATCTCCTAAGGAATAAAGATTTTCAAATCATGAAGCATTCACACTTCAAACCAAATTTGGCATTGAAATGAATAAATACCCATATTTAAACTCAACACAATAACATATAGCCCCAAGCTAACTTTACACAACAACTCACAACCAACAAGTTGCTAAAAGTATGGACCAAGGGTTGCTCAAACACTTCAAATACTATGTCATAAACACAAAAGAACAACTATTTCTAAGATTATCTAAGAAATAACTTAGACCAATTTATCAAAATATGAAACACAAGAACCATCAATGGATGAATAACACAAAGAAGAACATTAAATAACAATGTCTTCAATTGTATTTTCTCGATGAAGTGGGCACACGTCTCAAGACTATCCAGCTTGGTAGTCCTCCTTTGATAAAAATCCTTGAGAAAATGAAGACCACTCAATGCTATGTGTCTATAATGGCTTGACAAGATGATGAACATATTTATACACTTCTTTGAGTTCCTTTAGGAACTTCTCCTTTTCTTCGTTTTCCCTATCCAATCACCTCAAAATTTCTTGAGATAACTCTTGAAACTCCTCTTTTTCTTGCTCCTTTGTGGTGGGACCCAAGTTAATTGTTTGAACATTATAATCTGAAGGTATCACTTCATCTTTATATTTGTTCTCTACAGGAACAACAACATGGAAAAATTTGTTATTGAAAGCATCCCTGTAGAACTTAGAAATAGTTCTTGCTCTCTTTTTGTCCTTAGGTTGTCCCCAAATCTCTAGGAACTTATCCCAGTCTATAGTTTCAACCTCCACAACCATTTCCTTTTGCTTCAATCTTTGTTCTAACCATCCAGGAGCAGCTGGTTTCCCAATCTCTATATTCTTCTAAGAAAATTATTGCTCTAACTGATCATGAGGAGGGCTTTCCCCAACAACTTCTACATTCTCGTCACCTTTTTCTTGATTTTTCTCCTCCTTGTATTTATCAAACTTTCCTTCACCTTCATCAAGCTTGTACCATCTTTATCAAGTTCATCACCATCAGAATTATCATCATCTTCAACCTCAATATGTGGTTGATCAATGTGTTCCTTATGTGGAAGCTAAGATGGCATTTCTATTGTAACCCCAAAGGTTGCTTCCTTATTATGCACTTCCTGTTCTTCCAATTTCTTTTCAAAGTTACTTAGTTTCCCACCTTTTGGTGTGGGAGCCTTTTCATTTGATACCTCTTCACCTAGATTATTTGGAATATTTCCTTCTTCTTATGGTTGATTAAGGGTACTATAAACATTGCCTTCTGGTACATTTTGAATTGGAGATGGAATGGGAGAATTATACCTTGCAGTTGTCTTCTCCATATTGTCTATAAGATCATCAGTAGGTGCATATTCAATGGTTACCTCTTTCTCTTTATCCACATTTTCTACTAGAGGAATATTGGGTTTAGGAGAGTCTCTCCTCACATATACATGTTGCTTCTCCAAAAAAAATTCAACATCAACCACCTTAGGTTGAGTGCCCTCTTCTTTAGTGACTTTGGCCCTTTTGGCCTCTATTGATTTCTGGCCCTTAGTAATTATCTTTCTCTTCCCAGAGGATTGGATTCCTTTAGCCACTTCTTTAGTAATCTTCTTTGACACCTTTCTTTCCTTAACCACTGACTACCTCTTTTCTTTACTTTTAACCAAGTTCCTTTTTCTTCTTCTCATGATAAATTGTGACTTCTCCCCTTCCTCTTCTGAAGGAATCTCTACTGTATCATCCTTGGTGGTTTTTGTTTCCTCCTCAAAGTGGGATTCAAGATCTCCCATTAGATCATATGTAAACTTGGTGCCATATTCCTCCAATTCTAAGATCTTGTGCTTTACCCAAAGTTTGGAATATCTCAGAACAAAAGCATTGATCACCTTAAGGTCCACAAGCTTCCCCTCAGACCAATCAATACGGGGGAGTGGTTGGTCCTTGTACTAATCATAGTCATGATGTTTCAAGAACTCCCATCATCATCTACTTAGTCTAGAACTTGGGAAATTCTATGTAGCCTGATCATTTTCAAAGAAAACCTAGAGAACCTTCTTCTGATTACTTCAAATTCATCATTGTAGTTGGCCCAATAGTCCTCTATGTGGATCTTATTCCTGTATTCTCTATTTTCTTAAGCGTCTAAGTTATCCTTGTTTGTGTGTGAATACAAATTGCAATGCACCATTTCATCCTTATCATATTGGGCACTCTGAATTGAGGGCCAAGCCTCCAAGACTTCAGTTCTCAAGTGGAATTCAGATCCAAGTGTTTGTTTATGCATATCCTTTATTATTGCATCGAGGGCCACCATTTTCCTTATCAATTCCAATAAAATGAGTTTGTTTGTTGGATATATTGGTAGCCTCAACGATACTGCTAGTGATCCCTATATCCTAATATAGGAGAACTTCTAAAATTGGATGAACCATTGGCCATATTTCCTTATCCACTCCATAGCCTCAGTTGAGATTCTTACATGCAATGCATCTTGTAACAGCCTTGTAATATACATAAAGAAAGCTTCATTTACCCTCTTGTAATTGGTTGTGGTAAATTGAAGCTGAGGGAAAACATCACAAATTATGTCCTAACTGAGGGCTCCTTTGTAGCTCAAGCCTTTGTACTTATTCTTTCTAGCAAGCATATACACCAAATAGGATGTCATGGTGAACTTCTTGGTGTCTTGCACACTTCTTAATTTCTCATAGAGATTATCACTTATTATGCCTTCCCAATGGTAACGTGTCCCTTTTACAATTTGGGAAATGATCAAGAACATCCAATTTCTAAATATAAAGGTATCCTCAAGCCCCACTACTCTACCCAAAAGAGTTATCATATCATTATACTCCATTTTGAAATCAACTCTATATAGTTTTTTGAGCAATTTTGAGTAGTGTGATTTGGGTTTAGCAATCCAATTATTGTTCATCATTAACAAGGCCTTGTCAGGGTCCTCTGCATAGAAATCCTCAGCATCCTTGATATTAATCTTCGCTAGCTTATGATGTGACCCAATCTTGAAGGTATCTTCTATGGATTCCTCCATTAGATTAGCCATGATCCAACAATAACTCTTCTATCCAAATCATAATGTTTTGGACACTCCAAAACCAACTCTAGGTACAACAAGGTGGGAGGAATTATCGTTGCCTAGCCCAATCCTATATTAGTGATGATCTGGGCTAGGTCAGATGGTGCATCCCCAAACATCCTCTATTTGAAGTCATCATAGTCTATATGCCCCATGTTTGTGTTAGCAATCTTACTCCAGGTAGAGAATATCTTTGATCAGGCCAGATGCCCTTGAAGTCGTATTTCATCTTTTCAGCTCTAATGTGGGGTTCCTTAGGACTAGCTTATGATGATTTTTCTTTGGATCCCTTCACTAGACTAACTTCAACCTACATCTATTAGAAACAAACAATAATTACTAAAGAATTGAGAAAATTCACATTACATCAAATCATATTACCAAAGTCACAATGAGAAACTATGAATCATTACATAATTAGTATTCAGAGCATCATAGAAACCATAGAATCTTATCAAAAATCCATAAGATGAAGCATTATAAAACGTCGGGATTTTCTAGACTTTGGGGATTTTTTCCATAAAGGGTTATCAGGGAATCCACCCTTAGGCAGATTCTCTGAAGGTTCAAGCATTTGGGGAATCCACAAGGAAGTAGATTTTCCAAAGCAACATAGTTTAGCTCAATTCAAGCTAAAATTCCTTCATCATCACCATGAGATCATTCTATAATCACAAAAATATCAAAATTCCAAGCACCTATCGATGTCTAGCAATATTTTGGAGGTTTGGAGTTCATGAGGATTTTTGGGTAATCCGCCCCTAAGCGAATTCTCTGAAAGGAACAAGGTTCAAAGAATCCTCCATGAGATAGAATCTTTGAAAGATCACCTCATTTTGCAGATCCTAGTTATTGATCATCCCTTGGTGGTTCATGGTAACTCATGCTAATTTATGACAATCACATTCAAATGATCCTCTCATTATTGGAAAGAGTCAAAAATTTCACACTCAGGTGGATTTTTCGAAAGGAATAACTTTCAGAGAATCTACCCTGTGAGTGGTTTCTTGAAGGTCTTGAAATCACTAAAGTTTACTCTTAAAATAATCAAGAGGCTACTCAAGCCCACCTTGAATCCCATTCATGCATATTATAACTCAACTTAAGCCTTAGAGTTTTGGATGATAAGTGGATTCAGATAATTGGCTAGGGAGGGGATTTTTTGAAGGAACTAACCTTTAGATAATCTTCCTGGGGGTGGATTTTCCAAAGTCCTTTAATGGCTCTTGATTTTCTCTATCCTTCAAAAAAAAAAGTTAGAATTCAAGCATCTGAGCTTAAGTAATGATACAAATACAAACACTTGGCTGTAGTTTAAGTGCAACTTGCAATGCCATAAGATTTCAACTTCAAAGCTCATCACAACACACTCTCTTAGTCATCAATCTAGAAAAATGAGAACTAGGGCATGTGACAATCAAGGTTCACACTAAATTCTTCATATTAGCCAAAAAAAACTAACTCAAATGAAAACACAAGTACTTTAAATATTTTAAATTTGAATCCTAGCCTCACAGAACCCTCTGTGCCCTAATAGCAGCAATCTCAAAACTCAAAACCATGATGCCTCAGCCAAAGTAGATTCAAAGGAACACATAGAAAACTCAAGGTACAGTGCGAGAAATATCAAGAATCCAACATAGGCACCAAAAATTTACACAAAATAAGAACAATCGAGCCAATATAGGTCAAAAGGAGAACCCTAACAAAGAATAGATGTCCTAGTTTTAACAAACCCAACTAGATGCTAAGAAACCATAAAAAGGGCACCATGAACACTCCCCAAATCCACCATTCAACATCAGAATCCAAGAAAACTAGGTATGAGCAAGAAAACCAAAGTTGACGACCCCAAAATGTGACAATGAAGAGGTAAACCAAGGACACACGCAACACTGAATTACCATAATTGCTACAAAATCAAATGAAAATGAGGGTGATTCGAAACCCCTACCTTTCAAGTGGAGGGAACACAACCAACATACCAAATGCACCTTGGAGATTGATGACAATCCACCCAAATGCAATCACCAAAATCACCAATGTTGAATGCAAAGAAGGAATGGGGTATTTAGAAACAAGCACAATACAAAATAAGGAATAAAAAGAAAAAAATAACTTAAAAACCATCAAATGTGACATTAAATACATCTATGGTATGGCGAATAACCAATCATAAATGCAAGGACATGATGCCTCAAATCTAGGAAATGTGAAGGGTATACAAATTTCAGGGAATCCAACAAGGATCAGATTCTCTGAAAGAATTGGACCTTGAAAAATCTAGAGCACCCTCAATTATTTGAAAAGAAACACAACCTAGAAAATCTTCCTGTAGGTGGAATCTCCAAAAGTTAATTGCTTCATAAAATCCGCCATGAGGAGAAATCTTTGAGACCCTTCTTGACTTAACCAATTTCATCCTGAAGTGAAATTTTCATAGTATCTCTAGGTCCTAGGAATACTTTGAGACCAAATCATTGCAACCGAAGGCACCTCAAGTGTAGATAAAGTGTTAGTCCAAGCAAGCAAAAGAGGGTCCCTTCCTCAAGTGGGGTGTGTGCGAAAAAGTGCACAACATATATGTCTAATATAAAGACCAAATTGCTTCCCCACAAATTCCTTAAAGGTCCTAAAATAATCAAAGGCATACTCTTGTACTTAAGAAAGTACACCCATGTATGCTTGGAGAAGTCATCAATAAATGTGAGAACATATTTTTTCCCTTAAAAAAGAAGTCAAAAATGACACGAGGTAATTATGAACCAACTCCCAAGGTACCTTGGCACATGTAGCTCTATCTTTAGAAAAATAATAGTGGCAATGCTTTCCAAGAACACATCCTTGAAAAACACCATTAGTACATCAAATCTTAGTGAGCCCAGACACTAATGCCTATGTACTCATCTGCTAGAGATATTTGCAATTGAAATGACCAAAACATTCATGCCACAACATGCTCACAATGTCTACATGTGTTATGAAGGATGAATTTGAACCAACTAAACTCTCAAAACCATCAAATTGGTATAAATGAGAAGTATCAACACTCCCAGTAGCCACAATAATATCAGGATCTTGAAGGTTGCGAATAACTACATCATGTGTGGTAAACTCAACTATCCTATCAATGCCAGATTAACAAATCCAATACATTGAAATGAGGATGGTGAAGATACTATGAACCACAAGTACCTCCTAAAGAAAACCAGCCTCAAGTGTGATAGTTCTTAAGCCCAAAACTGAAAGCTATGTAGAATCCTTGACTATAATTTAAGAAGTACTACAATCAGAAAGGGATGAGACCAAGTCTTGAGAATGTTTCATGTGACGTTTCACATTGGAATCAAGTATCCATGGAGCTACAAAAGGTAATTCCCATGTAAAAAGATCATGACCTCTACCTAAAGATGATGAAGAAGATTTAGGGGTGGAGATGTTCTATTGTTGCATGGATTCCTCCAAAGCCTCTAATCTCTTCCAACATCGATTGAATGGATGACCCTCCTTACCAAAAAAACTACAAGGTTCACCTAATTTCTTCTTCATCTTGGAGGAAGACTCACCAATCTTAAATTTTTTATCATACTAAGGAGTGGTATGAGGTTTTTGTTCTAACTTTTGAGGCTTTTTGGAGGAATGCTCACTACCTAATGAAGAGTTTGTCTTGGTTTCTATTTCTTCTTGACTTTCCCTTTGGATGTCTATAATACCAATGCCTAGGTTTTCAAACCAAAAAGAGATTCAAACTAAACCAACATTTCCTATTCATGAGTCAAGCGCTCATAGAAAACCTCAAAAGTAGGCATAGTAAATGCATCACCTAATGCATCCATAGTAGAGTATAAATTAGAAGAGATGACCTGAAATGACCCTTGAAGCTTGGAAAAAATCAAGAAAATACATTCTTTGTTAGTTTTATTCTTCCCACAACCCTACAAAAGAGATACGAGTGACTTAAACCTCTACAAGAATTCCTCAATAGAGGGGGGAGAATCAGGTACAAGTGATGTTAATTCTGCCTCAATTTGGAGAGCTCTATACTCATTGACAGTGTCAAAAATATCACTAAACCTCATCCACATAGCCCTAGGAGTGTTGAAAGACTTCAAATGAAACAATAGATTGTCTAAAACATGTATCTTTACCATGTGCAACCTTCATCTCACTACCTCCAATGAATTTTGGCACACTAAACTATAGACACTTTTTTCTCATTGCTTTCCAAAGTCTTAGGCATTCTTTCTCATACTAATATCTCAACACTGTAAGGAAAGCTTAGGTGTGGAAAAAACTCTCCTAACGCCAAAACCTCAGGGAAGAATGCAGATATGACTTTAAATTTTTCAATTACAGTTCAATAAGATACACTTGAAAAGAATTAATAGAAAAGAGAAATGGACACATACACAATTGGACACCAAATTTACATGGAAAAACCCTTACGGGAGAAAAACCCACCACACCAAGAAAAGCCTCTTTGTATTACAGTAAAGAAAATTACATATAGAGATTAGACTTAACTATCTGATGTCAATTTACATCAGCATCATTAACTGATCAATCTGGTGCAGAACATTAATCTCACAATGCTCTCATATGCATATAATGAACCCACTCAGATCAATCCGTGTTCAGTATCGAACATAAATCTCCATTACCGGAATCGATCATTGTCATCCATTACAGATTATATCTCATTCTACTCACGACCTATTCGTTTTCCACAAAAAAATAGTCACAACTATTCAAATTCCAATGGTTCACAATCCACTTCTCTCATTAGCTCAGTACACACCACGTAGGACAGACATTCGGTCAAAAAATTCAACTGTATCGCATGTCGGTGAGACACTAGCCCGTGTCTCCCCGATGCCAAAATGCTTGAACACATAGCTATCGGCAAGACCAAAGGTATCGGCAACACCCTAAGAAGTCAGACCGATAAAAAAACAAGTTTCCCCAATATCATAAGAAAGCCAACTGTCCATCGGCAAGAGATCATATCAAATGCAAAACCATCAGCTAGACCAACTCTATCGACAAGACTTCTCACCGATGTCCATTGCAAAACTATCAGAAAAACCATCATTGTCACTAGGACTTCCAAGAATCTCAACCATCAATAAATAAAATACCGAAGACTTTTGGTATCTATAAGTTAGTACTTTTATTACCAACTTACTCGTACACCGCATTTGACCATCGCACCAAACTGTTGGTCATTCCTTGTGGTCTCAATCATGACACGTGTTCACTGCTTGTGCATTTCTGGAGAATCAAGCTATGAATCTACAATATTCTCAACAAGTCTCCCAGAATTCCAAGTGGTCCCCACATCTGTCGGCTTGTCGCTCAATCAGAGAAAACACAAACTTCGTAACTCCCACTACTGGTTATAAAATTCCCAAATGTCATGATAGTGAAGGAAGTCGGTCAGTCGGGACATTACGAAACTTTTAAACTCCGCGACAAGGTTCTTAAGTTAGGAACTCTAGCGATCGATCGACAATTAAGACTTGAACAAAAATACAAGCCAAAAAATTGAGGTACAATTTCCAACAAACATGTGATCACACATACATCATTCCATGCCACCCACATCTCCAAGGATTTGACCTTGTATATATATATTCCATAACCTCAAATGCCTTCACTAGGTTAGCTTCAATGAAATGTAAGCACCTCAAATGCGCAACCACCAAATAGGTCAGAACCAAACACCTCCATGGTGGAAAGAATTAAGGGTGGACCACATAAAGGGTTAACAAGGACCCAAATGTACAACGACATGCTACATCAAGCTTCCACAAACCACAAATCTTATCCACAAACAACACTAGCACACCAGGTTGGCCAAATATAAATTAAGACTATCAAGCAACCAAATTCACACCTCACCAAGGCCAAAAGCATCTTGTGTACCATGCAGAAACTTTACATAGCATCCTAGAATATTCCAACATCAACAAAATATTCAAAAACACTAGCGCAAACACATGACACTAAGAATACTATTATCATGTGCAACCAATCAAACTTCCATTGAGATATAACTCTTGAACCAATCTTGTGGAATAGATGAATCGCTAATAAAACCAAGGGAAGGTAGGTACATGCAATATTAGAACATTCCCAAATCTATAAGACAAGAAACTTAAACATGGAGAAATGTGGAGCAATTCCATTTCTCCCAGATATCCTTTTTCACAAGAAAAAGATAGTCCAACACAATGTCAATCATATCTTCTACTACCACATGATCTAGAACCTAAAAATTTGGGTATAAAACCTTCAAATACTTTTGATCATCAATTTTAAACTACACAAGCACATATTTAAGAATGAAGAAATATAAAGAAAAATATAGAGCACTTTGCAATCACCTTATACAATATTTATGCAAAATTTATCAAAATTACTTGGAAACCATGTAACCCTAATGCATCGGTAACACCTAATCAACACCATACACACCTTCTAAACATATCCATACCAGGGGTTGACATTAATGAAAAAATTGATGACAACATAGTACAAAAAACTAAAGGGAAATCCACCAAGGATTCAGTCATAGGAGCAATTTGTTGCAAGGGGGTGACCTATTAAGTGCTTAATTTCTCTTCCACTTGTGAGGAGGGATCTGACCTATCCAACCAAGGTAGAGACACAGGTAGATTAGCCAAAAAACTAGCTACATTATCCATCATAGTCATGATCCTAAGGACATGGTTTTGAATCTATGTATGTGCACCCATGTAAGAAGGATCGACCTTCTTTCTCATTTATTCTATAATTTTATTTTTTACCCATTTCTATCTTCTTCTTGTATATTTTTCTTCTAAGAAATATTTTCTAATTAAATCCTTAATTGGGTCATATTCATGCATAAATATCACCAATTTATACATTATTTTGGAATTATGAATGAAATGCTTAGGGTCACACCTCCTTACTTTATCTTCCCTCATCTTGTAGGGTATCAAGTTATTTAGTAAAAATTCCAAACCCTCTTTGGTAGTGACTTGAAAATATGAAAAAAAAAATCAATGTTGAGGGTAAGATGGCATGCTTTTTGTAATTCCTAGAGTAGGTTTTATCTAAATTATTTAGTTGCCATTTAATTTCTAGAAAAGAATTATATTTGATACAAATTTGGGAAAGGTGTGGGGTGCAAGAAAGGAACCATAATCCCTAATGACAGTGGCATATGAGTATATGAACCAATCACCCCATTTATGGTCAACACAAAGTTCTACTTTTAGGTCCCTTGGTTTGAGGAATGTCCTAATATTCTCAAGTAACCTCCAATCTACCTATTGGCCCACATTCCTTATTATATCTCTGACAAAAATCTCCTCAAAGATTCTATATTTGGAGCTATAACAATTGTTTTCCTAGATGTAGGCTAATTCATGCATTGATAATTACCTCTTTTGAGTATCATAGGACCTAATTTTCAATCAAGGAGGCCATATTTTCCTCCCATTATATAGTATGATATGAAAAAGTAGGGAGTGCCACTTTAAATGAATAATATCCTCATTTTTCTTAATTGCACCTAAGGATTTTTGGATTCCATCTAAAATGAAAGCTAGATAATCATAGGGCTTGTTCACATCCCTTCTTTGCATATCCATTGCTAATTCCATCATGTTGACTAGTATTTGTGTCTTAAAATTCATTCCTAAGACTTGGAATAGCATAAAGTAGGTCTTCACAAAGTAATCCTCAACTATTTCATTGTTAAAAGGTTCTAGTAGCTATCTCTTCATCTTTGATACTCTTTGGTCAATGCTCCTAGGTCAATTGGTGATTGAGTACTTATGTCTAGATTAAAAAATAAAAAATATAATTTATATCAAATCTTGCTAGAGAAACACCTTTTCCACTTAATATATCCCTCTTCTCTGGGTTATAGGCCCTAGCTACTACTTTGATCAGCTCAACATTAGTGAAAACATTAAGGACCACCAATTTTCCAAACCCCATTCGTTATATATTTTTAGATTGGTCTGTCAACTAGATAATTTTTCAAGCCATATCTAAACAGGGTATATTCATGAATTGGAATTATAGCATCTTTGTAGTAGTCATTCTTATCAATTACCATATCAACCAAAATCCTAGAAGCTTGACCAAGTATAGGTCTCTTTGACAACCCAATAATTTGAGCCATTATATCTTTTTCTATATTAATTTTAAAACCCTTCTTGAAGTTCTAGCCATGGTTTCTAGGGATAGGGTTTTAAGATTGCAGAATTAGGGCTTAAAGTTTTAGGATTCTTTGCAATGCATTCAGACTTTGTAATGAATTCAATTAACCCAAAGACCTACTTATGCTTGTATATGCATAAAATTGGTCATGTCTAATTAATCCTGGCATTTAATTAAATATTTATTATTTAATTAATTTCTCTAAAGTCCTCTACATATGATTAAATTTAATTAATTTAATTGTATTGTTCATTCAATTTATTCTTCTATCACGATTAAATAAATCAATTTTATTTAATTATTTCACATCGATATGTCTACTTTATTAATTAAATAAATACCATTTATTTATTTTAATTAATTATCACCTTTTGAATTTAATTAAGTCTTTTGATTTAATTAAATTTAAATATTTCTTTTCTCCTATTCAAAACTTTCTTCTAATTAATTAAATATTTTGTTTAATTAATTTCATCTACATGTCATTTCTTAAATGATTTAATTAAATACCTTTATTTAATAAATTATCTTTCATATCTTTTCAAATCATAATTAAATATTTCATTTAATTATGAAATCCTCCATTATTCTTCAAAATCTTAATTAAATATTTTATTCAATTAAGAAAATCCTCCATGTCACCAATAAATAAATAATTGAATTGATAAATTCATTATTTATCTTCAAAATCTTCCCAAAATCTCACAAAAAGATGATTTTTACAATTCATCTTTATCATCTCATCTTATCTCTTCTTCGAAAAAGGAAACAAATCTTGTTTTCTATTTTCTTCTATTTTTCTCTCCAGTCTCATCCATCTTCGATCGTTCGATCTGCCAGGAATTTTTACAACCGTTGATTACATTAGCCAATCAGAATCTTTCGAAAACTCTATAAATATCCTTTGCTAATCCAAGCATTGGTTACAACACACAACACATGTACATTAGAGCTTACTTGCATTCTAGCATTCTAGCATTTTTAGTATTATCATTATTAGCTTTTGTAATTTCGTAATCTTTCATTTTAATATTCATATCATGTTAATTGTATCTTAGCATAACATGCATTCATATTCAATCTCATTCTCTAGGAAGACCATTTGTTGAAGCCTAGTTCAAGATCTGAGAGCATACTGGAATCGAAAAAAACACTGCAGATAGAGGATGATAGGACGACATCAACGACAGAATAGTGAGTGTATTTCTTGTATCTGATTTTATGTTTTTGATACAATGTTCTATCGGTGTGTTTGATTTGTTTTAATTTACATTGGTCATTTATCACACTTAAAAATTGATCACACAATACTCAATTTTCAAATTTCTTACTTGACAGACCAAAATTAACCCTTTCAAAATCAAGAAGGCAGCAAGAAAGAGAAAAAACACTTAATTTTTTTATCATTGTAGAAAACCTTGAAAATATTCTGAAAACCCTCATCAAGCAAGATTTTAACATGAACTTTGCTTTGAAGATATTTTCACAATTTTCAATAGAAAATACAAACATAAATGTGCAAACATTTGTAAGGGAATTGGTAGGTAGGGGCCGGATCTATCATCAATGTTTGCATGCACAAAGGAGCACCCTACAAGTAGATGTTCCTCCATTTTGAATATGGGTTGTTGTTCCTTGAGAAATGAAAAACTATCACGGGCATTTAAATTTCTTTGCATGAAAGGAGAAAAATATTTATACTACTATATAACATCCAATACATGTTGCCATTTCATGGTTTCATGGAGACTAAAGGATCAAACTAGATACTTCTACAAAGGAATTAGCTTCCATGAATTTAAGGAAAATAACAAGGTATGACACTTGTCACATTTTTAGGGAATCATAGGAGGAAAAATGAAAACATAAAATTCTCCATGATAAAAGAAGTTTGTGTGAAATCATGGAATTAACGCCTTGTTAAAGTACATAAAAAGCATTTCTCTCATTCACAAAAAATAATCCATTGGGAATAAAATGCTCCATAAAGCACATAGATAGGACAATTCAATGAAATAATGACAACTGGTTCTAACTAGGATTTACGTGGGGAGCACCTAACAAACTCGACATTCAATAACTTAAAGGGCTCTAAAGCACATATGATAATTGAAACACTTGAAGCACTACGAAAAGGGGTTAGTAATGCATGGACAAGAATTCTTCACAAAGTAACTTAGGGGACCAAATACCTAGTGGGAAAGTCAATGACTGCAAAGAATAAAAGGGCACAAGATTTAGCATTCAACAAGCATAGTACCCATACATGTCATCAATGAGGGGACATGTGTTATTATTTTTTATGCTCGTGGAGAGACAACAAAATTTAAGTGTCTACAAAATAAGGATAGTTTGCAAAATAACACCACATGTCAAGTGGTGCCAAATGAGATCAAGGGTTGAAGCGAACGCTTAAGAACATATAAGGGGAACAAGCTAAGATGATGCTTAGGTGAATGGGGCTAGTCAAGAAAAATAGCAGGAGACTTGAGGAAACAACTTAAGAAGCCAAGTGACTGAGGTAGGTAGTCAATGTGAGATTAGAAATAAATTACAAGGGTTTGGCTAGGGTTTAGGGTTTTTCTCAACCCTAATGCATTTTTCATGTACCCTTACAAATATGATAATATTCAACAGATCTTAGAAGCATGAAACGAGTAGAGAGCCAAAGTTTGGAATAAAGCTACCAAAAGTATCAAGAGATAGAGGAGAAAGGTTAAATTTCCCAAGGACAAGAGCTAAACAATAGTTTCCTATAATGACGTGAATTTGAATCCCTTAAAAATTCCACATTTACATATCTCCTACCTTAGAGAATTAAGTCCGATAATGAAATTCCATGCTCTTAATCGATTTTCCATCCACTTGGAAGCTTGTTTTCATGTTGGTGGGGGATATTTTGGCTAGTATGTTAGCATGACACATAGACATCTATGCAACACATTGTAGTCCTGATATAATTCCTACCTTTGGAATCTATAGAGGCGTTACACTACTCCATTGGATGCAAAGTGTAACTTCTTATGCCCTTCAGATCGAATTTGAACATCTCCTTTTCCTCCATTTCTATATTCAAATGACTATCTCTTCCATTCTTTCACTCTCCTTGATCATCTTCACACTATGGGGAACTTTCTAGACTCTTCTCACATCATTCTACCACCTCCATTGAAGCTGCAAGTTGATATTTTGTTGGCTCACTCTCTTCATTGTTGTGGTAATGTTGATCTTTGATAGCTTGTGAGATTTCTCCTTCTCCCATTTACCTTGAGCACATGTGGTTGAAGGTGATATCACTCCATCTTCCTTTTATCTTACATTATTGTGTTAATATCGTAGCATATTATTGTTTAAAAAAAAAATTGTATTACTATTTCAATTTATTTCTTTATCATATTTCTACAATCGTTGCTATATTGGTTGTCTATGGAGGTGGAAACACCAAAGCGGGGAACTGATTGTGGTTGGTGCAGGAGCACAAGGACATATACATGCCTCTATTAGGAAAATTTTGAGGTTGAGTCAAAATTTTGATGTTTTACCTTGTAACAAGGTCATTTGGACCACTTCACATATGTTTAGGTCATTAAGGTTCAAATTTTATGTTCATTTTTGTAATAAAGTAAAAGTTGTCATTCAAAAATGTAAAATTGCAGAACTTGCATAAATTGCAAAAAGGGGGGGAAATTTGGGAAGGTGAAAGGTCATTGGTGTCTTGGGTCATTCAAAATCAGTTAGAAACTCAAAATTCAATTTTAATGCCTTTATAAAGGCTTTGTACACCATTTTTGAGATGTGGGTGATTGAAGGAAAGAATTTAGATGAATAAAATCACTATTTTCTTCTTATTTCTTCAAAATTTCATGATTTCCAAGCACTATACGGTTTTGTATGGACAAGTAAGCCTGCTAATTTTTTTATAAGTGATGAAGTAATCAATCACCTTCCATTTGGATTTTGTCTCATGCATTTTGGTTTTAATTTTTGTAAGTTATTATCATTTTACATAAAACTACTAAAACCCTGGTTAGGGTAAACAATAACTTAAAATTTGATGGTTCTCATGTTTTAGTCATTGGAAATCCCACATTCTTGGTGGAAAGAATATTTGTAATATTTTTTTCAAATTATAGAGGTTTCAGAACAAAGGGATAAGGTTTATATATGGAAGTTCAATAGAGTATGAAGAACAATTATGGAACCTAACACTTAGGGTTGGCAAAAAATGTTGTTGGAAATCATCTTTTGATGGTGTTTAAAGCATAATTAGGTCCAATTTAATGTGCTCCAAGAAATGGTTAAGAGGGATTAATATTGAAGATAGTAAAATCAATAAGCCTAGGTTTGTTAATATTGCAAGAGACTGGTAAAATAGGGACAGTGAAGACCTTAAGCACCTTGTTTTTATATGTGGTGTTCTCCTTTGTAATAGAGTTTTTAAATGTTGAAAGGAATATTGTGAACCTTTTTAAATAGGATTTGTTGAATTTTAAGTTTGAAGTTATTATTTTTATTGATTGTTCATCCTTATGCTAGACCTAGTTGATAGAGATCAGTGTTTATTTTTGTGTTCTGATGGTGTATAAGTTTTGTAACTTGGGTGGCAGAATCTAAAAAAATTCTAAAGGTGTGTTTTGAAATCTCCCTAGACTGGATTTGGTGGTTTCAAGGATTTTGTATTCTTTTGTATGCAAATCTTGCACGACAGTTCCATTTTTGGAATCAATAATAAAGGGTTTAAATGGGTGTTTGTTGAAATAGTGTGATTAAAGATTGGAGAATGGTTTACATAGTGTGTGTAGGAATTATTGTGTTTGTTTGTAATGTTTGAAAGAAGGAATGGTTTGGAAAAGATAAATTTGATCATTGATGGGGTCTAAATAGGCCTATTAGTTTTTTTGGAACAATCACTTGAAAAGACTATGCTTGAGATGAATAAGTTGATGTTAGGGTCTAAGATAGATATTTTCTTGATGTCTAATGTATTTTGAAGATTCTAAAAAAAATCCTTGTTCCATAATCTATGTTTGGGTTAAGAAATAAGGGTTTGTGAGGGAAAATGTGAATTGGAAATGAGTAACCAAATAAAGATGATTTTGGTGTTTTGTCTAATGAAATTGAGATAGTTGTGTTTCTTCCTCTGTATTGCATCAAATTGGTATAAGAGCTCGGAAAAGGTCTGGGAAAAGTGAGTTTTTTTATGTTTGGTTTTGTGGTTTGTGGTTTTGTTGGTTGTAGGTTTAGATGGTAACCCAATTGTTGCCATTGAGAAGGTAGAAATAAAGTTGTGAGAAGTTGAGTTGAAGCAAGGAGAGACTTGCTAAAAGATGGAGAATTTGAGAAGACATTTTTAGGCAGAGGAAGAAAGAAAGAAGAGAAAGAGGCAAGAAAAGTTTGACAAAGAATTAGCAACAATAAAAGAAGAGGTGAAAAGATTGAAAGAATAGTTCCAACAGTGTATGATGAAGATGGAGCAGATGATCAAGCAGATGACAAGTTGGCACTTGAAGATCAAGCAAAGAAAAGTTACATGGCCCATTCAAAAGATTTTCAAAATAGGGAAAAGGAAAATGAAGATAAAAGATGAAAAAGTGTTTCAAGATGCAAAAGAATAATTCAAGGATGAAGAAGACAAAGGTGTTCCCAAGAATGAAGAGGAAGATGCAACAAAGACAAATAACTTGATTATAGAGGATGAAGATATTGAGTTGGTGTCAAAATTGAATGAAGAGATGATCATAAATGAATTACTTTTGGAGATTTACAAAGAATTGAGAAATGATGGAGGTTTGTGTTAGAATCAATGTATTATTTCTTTGTTGTTATAATCTTGTGGACATGAGATAATTTTAAGGTCAAAGGACAAGGGGAGAAACAAGATACTGAGATGCAACAAAGTATGGAGAACCTGATTTCAGTTAGCAAGCAAGAGAGAAAGTTGATTTGCATGAAAAAAATGAAACCTAAGGTGAAGATGTAGGTTAAAGGAAATTGTTTCAAGGTGGAAAGCTACAAGGCATCAAAGACTAGGTACATTAAGAGGATGAAATTCATTCCAAGAGGGCTTGGAGCTTTTCTTGGCCGAGAGTATGGTCCAAGAGAACCAGGACATATACATGCCTCTATTAGGAAAATTTTGAGGTTGAGTCAAATTTTTGATGTTTTGCCTTGCAACAAGGGAATTTGGGCCACTTCACATATTTTTAGGTCAGTAAGGTTCTAATTTTATGTTTATTTTTGTAATAAAGTAAAAGTTGTCATTCAAAAATGTAAAATTGCAAAACTTGCATAAATTGCAAAAAGGGGGAAAATTTAGGAAGGTGAAAGGTCATTGGTGTCTTGGGCCATTCAAAATTAGTTAGAAACTCAAAAGTAAGTTTCAATTCCTTTGTAAAGGATTTGTATACCATTTTTGAGGTTTGGGTGATTGAAGGCAAGAATTTAGATGAATAAAATCGTTGTTTTCTGCTTATTTCTTCACAATTTCATGATTTCCAAGCACTATACAGTTTTGTATGGACAAGTAAGCCTACTAAATTATTTTTAAGTGATGAATTAATCAACCACCTTCCATTTGAAGTTTGTCTCATGAATTTTGGTTTTAATTTGTGCAAGTTATTATCATTTTACATAAAATTGCTAAAACCCTGGTTAGGGTAAATAGTAATTTAAATTTTATGGTTCTCACATTTTAGTCTTTGGAAATCCCGCATTCTTGGTGGAAAGAATCTTTATAATATCTATTTTAAAATTATAGAGGTTTTAAAACAAAGGGATAAGGTTTATATGTGGAAGTTCAAAGGTTATGATTGTTACAGTCTGTAAAACAAAGTATGAAGAACAGTTATGGAACCTAACACATAGGGTTGGAAAAAAATGTTGTTGGAAATGGTATTTTGATGGTATTTAAAGCATAATTAGGTCCAATTTAACATGCTCCAAGAAATGGTTAAGAGGGATTGATATTTAAGATAGTAAAATCAATAAGCTTAGGTTTGTTAATATTGCAAGAGACTAGTAAAACAGGGACAGTGAAGACCTTAAGCACCTTGTTTGTATATGTGTTGTTCTCCTTTGTAATAGAGTTTTTAAATGTTGAAAGGAGTATTGTGAACCTATTTAAATAGGATTTGGTGAATTTTAAGTTTGAAGTCATTATTTGTATTGATTGTTCAGCCTTATTCTAGACCTAGTTAACACAGATCAATGTTTATTTTTGTGTTTTGATGGTGTATAAGTTTTGTAACTTGGGTGGCAGAATCTCAAAAGGTTATAAAGGTGTTTTGTGAAATATCCCTAGACTTGATTTGGTGGTTCAAAATATTTTGTATTCTTTTGTATTCAAATCTTGCATGACAATTCCATTTTTGGAATCAATAATAAAGGGTTTGAATGGGTGTTCGTTGAAATAGTGCGATTAAAGATTGGAGAATGGTTTACATAGTGTGTGCAGGCATTTTTTTGTTTGTTAGTAACATTTGAAAGAAGGAATGGTTTGGAAAAGAGAAAGTTGATCATTGATGGGGTCTAAATAGGCCTATTGGTTGTTTTGGAACAATCACTCAAAAAGACTTTATGATTGAGATGAATAAGTTGATGTTAGGGTCTGAGACAAATATTTTTCTAATGTCTAATGTATTTTGAAGATTCTACAAAAAGCCTTGTGCCATAATCTTTGTTTGGGTTAAGAAATAAGGGCTTGTGAGGGAAAATGTGAATTGGAAATGAGTAACCAAATAAAGATGATTTTGGTGTTTTGTCTAATGAAATTAAGATAGTTGTGTTTTTTCCTCTTTATTGCATCAATGGTAGTCCTCTAAACACAAACCAAAAATTTTCTCGTTCTTGTGTGCATAGGCTTCTGATCGAGTGAAGAACTTGAAGATGTCAAATCGTGGGTAGGAAGGTGTGATTTCCTCACCATTCTTTGTCATTTCATAATTAGATTAGTTATAGTGTTTCTCTTGATTATTATGTTATTTGGTTGCTTTCTATTTTTCATGCATCAAAGAGCCACACATTTGTTGTTAGTAGTCTCCACATCCCAGTCTTTGATTATACATTACCATTTGTTAGTAGCCAGGACACCAGTGCTCCACTAGGCCACTGATGCTTATGTTTGTCATCCATGTCTCACATTGTAGTCCTCTGACAGTGAGTTTCCCAAGTTGCAGTTCAAACTCTTGAAACATCCAGGCTTGTTAAAGGATAGTAGCAACCTAGTTGTTCTTCCTTTCAGCTTCTAAAATCTTAAGCTCTCCTAAAACAATTTTTTTAGCTTGAGGTAGATAAGGGCAACCTATTGTTCTAGACCCTCCCATGACCTTGGAACTTGAGTAGTCGGTCCCCTTCCTCTTCATTTTGGTGAACTCAACGTGAATGTTGAACTATCTATTTCTTTGTGTCGGGGTTCTTTCTCTCATGTCTACTTAGTTTGTGGGCTTGTGTATTGTGACACTTTATGAGCTTCACAAATTAGTCTACAACTTATAGATACATAGTTAGAAGGAGTTTGTGACACTTAGAGATGAACTTCTCAAGGGCCACTATGACTCTCACTTCTTAGGAGATGGTGTCAGGAGCCGAGATGAGTTTCTTCAATGAAGCCACTCACATTCCTACTCCTATTTCCCCCACAACCCACCTCTAAATGAGGATGACACTGTCACTATTATTGTAGAGCATCTCTTTTCCTTATATAGGAGACTATTAGGCCTTAGGAATCATTTGGGGAATGATAAAACTATTCCTAGAGCTGTTAGGGTTGTTAATGAAATAAGATATATGCTAGAAAAGGATTAGACATGCCTAGAGTTTCTTCATGGCCTTACCGACTTAACAGAAGCATATGTCCCCTCATACAACACTAGGTCAGGTGTTATTCGAGGAGTTGTGCTTCATGCCTATGAGATAAAAATTGGCATCTTGATTCCCACAACATTGGTATGCATGGATGAGACAGGCCCTTCCATCAACATATACGCTCCTGGACTACCTCCTACTGTCAAAATGAGCAGAATACCCCTACGATTCGATGTCCTTCCTCCTAGGGGCAATGTCAGATTTGGTGGTGGGATTTCCAACAGAATAGGGGTTGTTGGTTCTAGTATATCTAGTGCTCTTGGTGGCTCTGGTGGTAGTCTTGGTGGTGGTTCTAGTGGTGGCTCCACCGGTTTTATTTCTTCATCTAACCCTATTTGGAATATATTGCTACAAAGTATGGGTCAAATGCAAAACCAGTTGGCGAGTCTATTCCAAGCCTCTACCCAACGAATATTTCAACCTTTCTTCTGACATAATCATTTTTCATAGGTGATTTTAAATACTCCCATTCCCCAAGAGATGGATATTCCTAAGTTTGACAAATACAATGGTAAAGGAGATCTACAAACATATGTGTCATCCTTCAACATGATGTGTAGAAAC
>VDFB02338068.1:0-48307 GCA_007258455.2 Sequoia sempervirens
TGTGTTTGTCACTTTGTGGATGACATTGGGTGTGATGCCCTTCATAAGTTGTCTAAGTGGCCTGATGTGATGCACTACATCCCCTAAGTTGTGATTATTCTATTATTTGATTGGTCCTCTCTTGGAGACATTAGACACAGTGTTCCCTAAGTTAAGACCTTGCATGAACTTAATAAGACTCATTTGAATATTTCTTTTTCATTTTGCATTTACATGGCCACCTTGCATAACATAGCTTGCATTCCTGTGGTGCCATTGCATTTGTTCATGAGTTCTAAGCATACAAATATTTTCTTGTCTCATGAAGCACAAAATGACATTGTCCTTTGTGGTGCCTTATTAAAGTTATTACGAGGAATAACTTTGATATGGTTGAGCAGGAAATCTCATTCTAAGGCATGACTTTTCCCCATAGCCACCTTGTGGATCTCTCACCCCACGAACAACCAAAATTTTCATGGCCCCAGAGTGAGTATACTTGGGCTTTCTCACCCACTATACAACCATGAGTTCTTTCACCCCAGAGTGAGTGCACATTTGATTTTTCCAAACAAACAACCTAGATCTAATCCACAATGAGTTGGACAGACAATCAAAGCTTTCTCTTCTTTCCTTCATTCTTTTTCATCACTTTCATGTGTTTTCCTTTGTGATTATGATTGGTTTTCCATGGGATTTTCATCCTAGGGGCTTGATCATCCCTCTTGATCATTGTTGTCCCATATTACCAAGCATTAGTACATTTGGACTCCTCCTGAGATGCATTGCTCTACTTTAGTGTGAGTTTGAAGCAAGTTCATCCTCTCACTAAAGTGTGGGCTAATTGTGAACACAGAAAAAGTAACCCTTTTACTTTTTCTGGTTTTGTCCCTCCTTGTGCTTATTTAGCTTGATCTTGCCTTGATTTAATGTGGTAATTTGGCCCACACGTTCACATTAGGTCTTGAATATTTATGAATCATTAAGACTTATGATGTCTTGTAAAGATGTTGTGAAGTGTTGTAAGACATTTTCACACTTTTTTAGACTCTTCTTATTATAATTCATCTATACTCCCTCTTTTTATCACTTACCAAGTCTTATTCTAAAGTGTTGTAAAGTCTTGTAACAAACTTTCACGCTTTTCTAGGCTTGTCATCAACAAATACACCTTTATTATGCTTTATTTGGCCCCTTTATGCACTTACAAGCCTTAATTAAGTGTATTTTTGAATACAAGCCTGACAAACAAGATTAAAGACAAATTAATTCCCAACACCCACTCATATGCCTTGAGTGGGACCCATTCACCTAGGGCTATGAATGAGTTCCTCTTGGCATAAAAATCAAAATAAATTCAAATTACTGGTGGGTTTTTATTCCTAAAGACCTAAGATCGGCCTATTGGAATGATGGATGCACAATGTCCCTGAAGCTGCATCCTTCAAGAGGACCTCCAAGAACAAATTCAACCGAACAGAAAGTGTTGCAACTAAGGGCATGCAAATAGAGATTTTTATTGATCTAGAATATAAAATGATTACAAATGTACAAATTCCTTGAATATATATGAATGAGAGAGATGAAAAATGCAATATGATGTTGCCATGTGTCATTATCTAACAACATGTGACAACATGTGAACCCTACCTTGGAAATGATCAAAGATAGAGATAAGTCATAGAAGGACAACTCATCTTCAAGAAGGAATCTTATCCCTACAAACATGGAAGGGGGAATTACCCCATTATTTATGATTTATCTAATTTATGCAGCCTAGGACTTAAATAATTAAATGCAAGACCTAAGTTAACTTATGCTAGTGTAATAAATAATTAATTACACTAACACCCCCCATAAGTGCAACTTAGGGAGGAAATGCAATGATTATGCAATGATGATGGGTCTAGGCTATGAGGCCATGTTAGGTACCCATTTACATGGTGAAGATGAAAATACATCAAATCTACCACAAACGGAGAAAAGGGGAAAACCCAGTGGGAACAAAACCCCTCTCCAAAAAGGAGATGAAATGAAAAGAAGGAAGGATGGGAAGGATGGAGAACTCCCAAATACCCCCCAAGGACACCATTCATCACATGGATACAATACAATCAATAGACCCCCCATTGGAGGGAAAGAGAGAGACTATATAGCCCCCCCAGAAGATGTTATCACCTACAAAAATGGCAAGTGTCTGAAGAAAAAATAAGATCCAATGTCAAAAAACAACTTGTCTGCCTTTCGGAAGAAACAAAACCAAGTGCAAGTGTAGAGATGCTTGCCATTTCAGATAGGAATTAAAAGAAGGTAGGATGAATGTGAATGATGTCTCTGAAAACTGCTCAAGTGTCTCATTGCCTGATGAAGAAGATGCCACAATCAATGAAGAGGGTGACAAACTAGGACGATGCAGAAACTAATGTTGAACAATATCCAAAGATGGTGATGCAATGAATATGATGGAGACTTGATTCCCCCCCTAAATGAAGTGTCCTCAAAACCACTGAATGAAGTCTGAATCCAATCCAATGCTAGATGCTAAAAAAACCTTGAATCCTCAATGTAATGACAGGGAAGAAGTCTCAAACATGAAATTTCTAAAGAGAAAACAAGTGCCTCCAATGTAGTCTCAGGATCCCCAATCAAGGTTGAGACAAAGGAATGAGGAGACTAAAGAGAACTCTCCAAAGTAGGATTTGAATAGAGGAGTGATATCCCCTCAAAAAATTTCTCCAAACCTGTAGAAGTAGCCAAATCAGTGATACCTGAAACAAAGCCATCCTGCGATGTCAAGTTTGGAAAACTGAATGTGTCCTTATGGATGATGATGGAAGCCTCAATCAATGAATCTAGACAAGGAATCACTGAACGTGAAGGGGTACCAAATGTCACTGATGGAGAAGAAGGAACATCTGAAGGAACCTTTTCAACCTCTTCGGAAGATTCAAGGAAATCAACCCCCTGCATAATAGTATCATCATGGGGTACCTGATCCAAATAATGACATTATGAATCATGACCATCGGGGAAGGGTGGAGTATCTGAATCTCCATATATCTCCCAAATATTATTCCAAAGGATATGAGGACAATCACAATGATCAATAGAATCCAAAACATCACAATCAACTTGCATTGCAATGATCTCCAAGATAGTGTATCTGCAACAACTCCAAGCAAATTCTTGAATACCTTCACTCAAATGGGGAACTATAATTTTTAGATGTGACAATAAATCAAGTGATTGGAGATGGTGTATGATCCCATCTCACCATTCTTCATGGTTACCCTTGTGCAACATAGTCAAAGAGGAAGTATATGCAAGCCCCATAATGTACTATTAAATATCTCCAAAAACAAAGACAATGACCTTCAACAAAAAATAGAAACTTCCAAATATGATGTGCAACCAAAGTGATTCCGCCCTTTTCCAAGCTTCAGTACCAAGTTTTTGAACAAATGCACCAAATTGAAAAAATCTAATGCAAGAGTACCTGGAGCTGAAACTAATCAAATTGAATGGACTGATGAAAAAAGCTCTGAATTACCTTCCTCATGCCACTGGAATCACCAAAATTTAACAATCTGATGAGAAGATATGAGCCTTTAAGTCTAAATAGGGTTTTGACTTCAGTTGACTATAGATTTTTCTATGAGAAATTTTTGTAGAATGGATGTCACCACTAGAAATTTCTCTAAATTCTCTTTCTGTCGATATCTCGTTTGTCAAATTTTGATAACTTGGGTGAAAGTTATGACAAAATGAAAAAAATGCCTAGATGAGGCACTCTGCAAGCTAACGAGGTGCAAAAAAAGTAGCCCCCTTTGGGCTAGCTCCTGGTTGTTGATATGACCACGGCTATGATTTGAGACCAAAAAAAAGAGCACCCACAGATAGGGTGGTGGCAAGGCGGCAGAAAATGGTGTCGCTGCTGGAGGATGGGCTTGAAATGATGGGGTGGCAGGCAAAAATTCCTTAGTATGTAAGAGGCATTAGCTAGGGCGAGCACTGGCCGGAAAAATTGAGCGGTGATGAGGCTGGAAGTGGTGCCAAATGGGCGATCCGGCGTCGATAAAGATGATTGCGTCGATGTAAATGCTCAAAATGCCGTCGACTATTAACATGTTAAATAAAACCTTCGTGGTGTGGTGCTGATGATTTATCAAAATCAAAATTAATTGTTGAAGTATGGTCGTCGATAATATAGTCTGGAATGATGGATGCCTGATGTCCTAAAGTGCGGCCTTCAGGGCCTCCAGAAGAAACTCAACCCACATAGAAGTGTTGCGTAAGGGCATGCAAATGAGAGAGATTGCTATTGGTCACAGAATGAGATGATTACAATGTACACCGTTGGCGAATATAGGCATGAGAGGGTAAATGCAGTGTTGTCGCTTGTGCGAGTCACAACATGAAGGCAGCGAATGTACCCTAGGGAAATGATAAAAGATAGGGAATAAGCTCTGAAGGGACAACAAGCTGCAGAGAATATTATCTAACAAACATGGAAGGGGGAATTACCCCCATTATTTATTATTTATCTAATTTATGCAACCTAGGACTTAAATAATTAAATGCAAGACCTATGTTAACTTATGCTAGTGTAATAAATAATTAATTACACTAACACAGCCTGTGATGTATTTTTAGGAAATTAGGGCATAATTGTGTATAAATGCATGACTTTCTATTCATTTTAACCCCTATTCATCCTATTCACTTAATCATCTCATACACTCATTCATTCAACCATTCAAACATCATAGCATCATTTAATCAAGCAATTATCAAGCATCTTGGAGCATCCATTGGCATATCTTCAGATTTCAACAACAAGGGTTTGGTGAGTCTATGACATTTTCATGTTATTTGTTCATTATTCCTTTCTTATTTCATTCCATTATCAAGGGTTTGATTACCAAAGTGGGGTTTGACCAAGGCAAACCCCTATACTCTAACCCTTAACCCTTTTCCCCCTCTTTGCATGTCTGTTTACGGGTCTTGTAGACATATTTACCAAGGAGAAAGGTGTAAAAAAGGTGTTTAAAAGTCATCTAAGTTATCAAAGTCAACATAACCCTAATTGGAGCTTGAAGACCCCTTTTTAGTCCATTTTTTGCAGATTCAGATCTGACAACCCGACAAGAAAAATAGTGTTGACTAGGACCCACAAAGTTGAACTTTGACTTTGCAAATTTTTGTAGGTGCACTAATTCATCATTAGTGGTGAATAAGTCCCACTACCAAGCTGGAAAAATATTTTTCTAAACTTATGTGTTCTCGGCATCCTGAAACCTGTCCCGACAAATTTTACCAGAAACATCACTAATTCTTTATCTATGGCGAATGAGTTGGCGAATGAGTCCTAGTGAGCATCAACATTGAATTTTACAGCATTCCAGAACCTTCTTAGATATTCTTTCAATTTCCAGGTGCACTCCATTCAGTCTCATTCAATTATGCTTTCATTTGTGCATGTTTCTAATTCATGTTTTCATACAACACTGTGTTTTCAAACACTACAAATTTCTTAGTTTGCATTCAATAGTTGATTTATTTCATTATTTTTTTGCATTTAGTTCATCTTTTTTAGTCATATTGCATCCACATCACATCAATCCTTAAATGTTAACATTGCATTTTGGCCCATTCTTTCCACTTTTAGGTGAAAAACCCTAGAAGGGTTAGAAAGCCATTTAGGTGCCAAAATCTTTGTTTACAGTAATAAAATGTGGTATTCTTCAATTTCACTTGCTCCAGTACTCTACAAAAAAATGTTCACAATCTCAACAAGTTGGAATCTTTCAAATTTCCCTACACCACTTAGATTTTGCATGACTTGATCACATAGTGTTGAACTAGGGTCAAATGAATGATCAATGAAACACCCCCTAGAAAAATTTCCTATAACTAGAGTTTAGTGATATGAAGTGGGAGAAATCACTACCAGTTTCTACCTCAAGTATTCAAACTATTCAGTGGGAAGAGGCTTGGTAAATATATCAGCCACTTGTTCCTTGGTTGAAACAAACTCCATGCTGACTTCCTTGTTTGCAACCTTTTCTCTAATGAAGTGATATTTGATTGATATATGCTTGGTTATGCAGTGCACTATCAAATTATTTGAAATGTTGATGGCACTTGAATTATCACAAAGAATGGATATAGCTCAATGTATTCCACTTTGAGATCTTTTAACATCTACTTCATCCATAAGACTTGAATACAACATGCAACTACAACAACATATTCTTCTTCTGCAATAGAAAGGGTGACAAAATCTTGCTTCTTACTCATTCACTTGTACTCTTTTCATCATTGAAACTTCCTGCCAAATTTGCATCTGTGTATGCAGTGAAATTGATTTTTTTCCTTTTGGATACCATAAGCCATAGTCAACAATACTTTTTATGTATCTAAAGTTTCTCTTGACTATGTTGACATGTGATTCTTTGGCTTCTACTTGAAACCTAGCTACCATACAAACTGCTTGCATTATATCAAGCCTAGATGTAGTTAAGTATAGTAGACTCCTAATCATAGATTTGTATGTATTCTGATTTGCATCTAGTGACTCATCATATTTTCTCAATTTTTAGCCTTTGATCATAGGTGTACTAACCAGTTTACAGTCCTCCATGCCAAACTTATTAAGCATTTCTTTTGCATAATTGGTTTGAGATATAAATATACCTTTATCGGTTTGTGTAATTTTCAAACCAATAAAGAAACTTACTTCTCCAATCATGGACATTTCAAACTCATCTTGCATGGTTACATAGCAAATATTTTGCACATGACATCACTGCTACCACCAAATATAATGTCATCTACATATACTAGAACAATGATAATATGCATACCTTCAAATTAGAGATACAGATTGCTATCAACACAACCCTTCTTGAATCCTTGTTGTTGTAGATACTAATCCAACCTTGAGTACTAAGCCCTTGGGGCTTGCTTCAAACCATACAGTTCCTTTTTCAATTTGCAAACATAATCATCATTCTTTGACAGCTGAACACCTTCTGGCTACTCAATATATACCTCCTCTTCTAGGTTCCATTCAAGAAAGTAGATTTGACATCCATTTGATATACCTTGAAGCCTTTGCAGATTGAGAATGCAAGAAACATTCTTATTTCTTCTAACCTTGCAACTAGGGAAAATGTTTCCTCAAAATCAATCCCTTCTACTTGTGCATAACCTTTGCACACCAGTCTTTCTTTGTTTCTCACCACTATTCCATCTTCATTTAGTTTGTTTGTAAACACCCACTTAGTGCCAATTACATTCTTGTTTAAGGGCCTAGGAACCAATTCCCATGTTTTGTTCTTTCCAATCTGATTTAGCTTTTCTTCCATGGCTTCTATCAAGTTCTCACCTTTGTTGGCTTCAACAAAGCTTTTTGGTTCAATTTGAGATAAGAGGGAAAAGTTCACTTGTTCTTTGTTCTTTGCAAGCCTTCTTCTTTTCTGCACACCATCATTCTTGTCACCAATAATCTGATCTTCCAGATGATTTTTTGAACATATTTTGTTGAAGCCTAGTTAACTTCTGGCACATTCTCTTCTTCTTCAACCCACAGAACTAAGTCATCCTCATCTGACTCACTTTCTATATTGTTTCTGCTAGGTTGACCCCGATTTGTTCTTTCATCAACCCTAACATGTGCACTCTCTAGAATTTTATGCAGTCACTTATTGTAGCATTTATAAGCTTTGCTTTGAGATGAATACCCAAAAAATATCCCTTCATCACATACTGACTCAAAACTTCCTAAATCCTTAGCATCTATTTTGATGTAGCATTTACTCCCAAATACTTTGAAGCACTTGACTGAGGTAGGCCTACCAAACCACAATTCATATGGATTTTTACCACTATTAAATCTAATAAGAGCTATGTTCTAAATATATGCAATAGTTTGTACTGCTTCTTTCCAAAATTTATCTATTAAATTTTCCTCATTTAACATGGCTCTAGCCATCTCCTTCACAATCTGGTTTCTTCGCTCTACCACACCATTTTTTTGTGGTGTTCTTGGGTTTGAATATTGGCATCTGATTCCATGGTCTTCACAATATTTCATGAATTCTCTTGAAATAAATTTTCTACCTATGTGTGATCTGAGGCATTTAATCCTTCTACCAGTCTCATTTTCTACTAGCATCTTGTAACCTTTAAATGCTTCAAAGGCCTCAACCTTCTCCCTCAAGAATGTGGCATATGTCATTCTAGTATAATCATCAATTAACAGCATAAAATATCTTTCTCCTTAAAATTCCTTTGTTCTCATTGGTTTGCATAGATCAGTATGAACTAACAGGTGATCCCACAATACTGGTTTATAATTTTTGGCCAAACTGGACATTGAACGAATTTTTTCTAAATCTTCACTTTCAAGAACCTATAGCAGCTAAACTATGAGGAATTTGAAGATGATGCAAACTAGCGATTTGTGAAATTTTTTCTATAGATTCTAAATATTTTTTTTTTTTAAATTTTGGAATCAGATTGCACTTCTTTTTCCATCTCCTTTGAAATCTAGTTTATTTCAGTAAACACCATTTTTAAGGAGTGATGCTCACCGTATACAACATAATTTTTTTTCCATGAAGGATAATATTCTATTTTTTTCAAATTTAGATTTCTAACTATGATATCTAGTGCTTTCATTTGGTTTCAAAGTGTTTTATTGAATATTTTTTCCATAATCAAGTTTCAAAATTAAACCAATTACAATTTAGAATATGTAAACTATATACAACATAAAAAAAAATTGTGTATCTAAATTTAAATTTATTTTTTTGTTGGATCAAGGAATTCAATATCTAGAGAATTAATATCTTTCAATTTTATTTTTTTGATAATCTGCTATTTTTCCACATGTGGAGAAGAGAGAGCTTGATTTTCGATGAAAAACCTACATTCACAGGAAATAAAAAAAATATAATAATAAAATTAAATTTATTTAAAATTATACTTTTTGGGAAGATTATAATAAGGATTACATACTTAAAAATAAATAAAAAATTAAATGAATTCATTTGATCCCCCAAAAGGTAAATCAAAAGTGGTTTTTTATTAGCATTTCGATAAGTGTAAAGGAGACACCGTCATAGGTATGGTTTAAAAGTTCTAGCGGGGTTCTATCAAAGGGGGTTTGATCTAAAGTGGTTTGATCAAACCATTTTCAATTGGAATCTTTTAAATGAAAATTTTGAAGACCTAAATCGTTATATTTTCTAAAAATATGTGATTTCAGCAAAAATCAGGATCTCCTAGAAATTATAAACCAGTATTGTAAGATCACCCTAACTCTAGAGGTTTTGTAGTTGAATAGTATTTGGTGGAAACATTATTAAACTTAGTTAGCTTTCCATCCAGAAATCCTTGAAAGATGATATTATCAGGTTTTGCAATATTAGGCATAATTCTAACCAATCCCTTTGAGCTTAACTTCACCATGTTGTCAAAATTTACATGTCCTAGTCTTCTATGCCACAACCAACTTTCTCCTACTTGACTGATTAGACATGTTTGGCCTTCCAATTCACATATATTATAGAGATTAATATCATTCCTAACCCCTTCAGCAACTATTTTACCATTTATTCTTATCTTGCAACCTTCAAAATCAAATACAACTTTATATCCATTATCACACATCTTACTGACACTAAGAATATTATGTTTTAGGCGTTCCACATAGAGCACATCTTTAGTTTTGTTCTTTCCATATAAGCTTATAATTCCTTTGACACAAATCTTGATAGCAGTTTTATCACCTAGACTCGCTGAACCTCCTTTTCTCATTTCAAATTGGAAGAATTTTTTTTTATATCTAGTCATGTGCTTGGAGCAGCCACTATCAATTACGCACAAGTCTTGTTCTTTTACATGCAAGGTAGTTTGATCAATCATTGTCTAAGTAGGAATCTATTTTTTCTCCTTCCATACCTCCTTAGGTTTATTTTCAACCTTTTCTTCCACTTCCTTAATGACCTTTGTTTTCTTCTTCTTAGACTGAATATTTTGTCTTCTAAAGTTTATTCTACAATCTCTAGCTATGTGACCAAAATTATTACAATTGAAACATACTAAATCCACATCAATTGAAGGAGCAAATGGATTTTTACTCATAAAATTTATATTTCTTCTTAGATTAACTTTTCATTCTCTAGCCCTATGACCAAAATTGTTACAAGTATAGCATTACCCACTAAAATATGATGAGTACTTGGTCATGGTGTATCTTTCAGCCAGATTAGAATATATTCTTTGTTTAGGTCTCCTTGGATAGTGTACTCTTGTGAAACCATCATTGTTAGTTTTCTTAGGATTCTACTTTTCTTTTGCTAATCCAGATGTGTCCATTTAGCCTTCTTATCTTTACTTTGTTCTTTCTCTTTAACAAATTTCTCAATTGAAGTTAACTTGTTTTCATCTCTAGAAGCATCTTTTTTGTTTGATTTTCCATCCTTGGAAATTGATTTTTCTTCTTCTTTAAATCTTTCATAAAGCTCTCCAGAAGTATCAACAAATGAACTCATTCCCTTTTCAAGTCCCAAACCAGATTTTTCTTTACTAGCTAGCTTTTGTGTACTTAGTAATTCATCTAGAATGTTAGTACCACCTTTCAAATTAAGAATTTTACTGACCTACTCATTAGCTTTCTCCAACTCTTTTCTTAGGGAAACTATTTATGCCTCTAGTTTTGATAATCTCTCCATCTTTGTTTGCAACTTATACTTCATAACATCTTCAACTCCTTTGAGTTCTTCTATCTAAACTTTCAAACCAACTATCACCTTCTTAGATTCCTCAAGTTCTTGAGTTACTCTGTCAGTCTCCTTTTGAGCATTCTTTTTTAGTTTCTTGTTTTCCATCTTGAGATCATCATATTTATCTCTTGAATCCTCAAGGACTTCAAGGGAACTAATTAATTCTCCTTCAAGATCAACAACTACTGCAACCTCCTCCTCATGTAAGTCCTTAACTGAAATATCTTTTTGGTCCTTAGTTTCCTTAGCCATAAATAGAAAATCTTTCTTTTTTTCTCTAATAAAAATGGCATGGTCATGATCCTCTTTGAACTATCACTAGCATCAAAGACTCCACTTTCTTCATTGATATATGAGTTCTTCTTCTTCTTTCCAAAATTCTTTGTTTTTTGATAAGCCATTTTCTTCATTTTGCTACCTTCTTCTTGCTTGGCACTATCCTCTTTACCATATGGAAACTTTGAAGCAAAATTCCCTATTCTCCCATAATTGAAACATTTAAATGGGAGCTTACCTTTGTACTTACCAGACCCTCTCCTTAGTCTTCTTATGAAGTTAGCTTCTTCTTCATTAGTTTCATCATGGTCAAATGCAATGATAGCAACTTTTTCTTTCTTATCAACTTAATCATTCTCTTCTTAGACCACCTTAAATGCAGCTTCTCTACAGGATGATTCAGCATTAGGCATTCTCATCTCATATGTAGTAATTATGTCGTGCACTTCATCAAGAGTGGGTTTATCAACATTTTTACCTTCTTCTATAGCATAAATCTTGGCATCATATTTATTTGTCATAGACCTGAGAACTTCCAGCACATCTTCTTCTTTTAGATCTACATTGTATCCTTTAATGGAATTTACCACATCATCAACTATCTAAATATAGTCTACAATTTTCTCTACTTTGGTCATTTTCAAGCCTTCAAATTTTTCTCTCATAACTTGTAACTGAGATAAATTCACTTTGGTGTCACCTTCATAGATCTTCTTCATTTTTTCCTAGACATCATAAGTATTTTTACAATGCATAACTTTGTTGTGAACAAAGTCAGACAAATTGTTCATAATAATGAACCAAGCTTTCTTATTGTCCTCATGAAGTTTCTTTGTTGCCAGATCAGTAGGATTTGTAGTAGGAATGGTATATTGGCTCTCCATAGTTTCCTAAACTTCACTTCCAAGAGAGATTAAGTATCCTTCCATCAATGAGCTCCATTTAGCATAGTTTTCTCCATCAAACCTAGGTGGCTTATTTAAACCTTCAGGAAGTGCCATTGTCTTCACCTATCCAAGATCAACCCAAGCTATTTAAGCTTCTCCTAGGGGACCTGGTGCTCTCATACCAATTGTTATAACAAAATGATCTACTAAGAAGGGGGGTGAATCAGTAGATATTAAAAAAAATTAGTTCTTAAAACCTTTTTGCAGATTCAACTATAAACTGAAATGTGTAGATTGAGATACGAGCAGATATAAAAACAACAAGCACAAAAGAGATCAGCACATAACATAGTATGTACGTGGAAAACCCAAGATGGGAAAAACCATGGTGAGAAATGTTGTTAGGATGTACTATCCTAATCCAGCCTCACAAGCATAAAGTTCAATTACAATGTTTAGGGCTACAACCCAAGGAAGCAACAACTACTTCTTTAAAAGCTACAACTTCAAGGATGCTACAACACCTTGAACTAAACCACAAATCAGTGCAAATGGAGGCTACAACCTCTTACAAAGATTTTCAATCAACTATGCATAACATGGTTTTGCTCAATATATGATGCATCGATTCAGCACATTATACTTTTCTCTCTTGTTCTCTCTCACATAACTGTAATCAGATTCTTGTATTTTTATGATTCTTCTTCTCTATTATAGTTCTCTCTCACTTCTTCCTTCAAGCACACACACTCACTCACTAACTCTCTTTCTTGACTTATGCCTTCGTATATTTCATACGATTCAAAACCCTTGTTAGGGTTTTTCATTTGCAACCTACATCTATGAATGTTAGAACATCAAGTTGTCCACATACTATTCTATCCATTAATGATGGCATTCAATCAGATTTTCCATATCTCATATCGGGCTACACACCAATCATCCTCGTTATCAAGACTTTACCAAATTTTGCTCTCTTTTCAACCTCAAAATCCAATATGCATTTAATTTCCTCTTTTTTTCATTCAATCAAATTTGATTTTGATTGAGCATATCATCTTTTTTTCTTCATCTTTATTAGATGATCACATGTCAATTAGTTAGGTGATCTGATTCTATTCACATGTCGGTCACCGACTTGATACCCCTATTTACATGGACCAAACTGTCAAGTGTGAACACTGGCCTTCAATCATCTTTTGGACTAATCAAAAGGTAGAAACACAATCAAGAGACATCCACAAGCTCATTCTAATTACCAAGAAACTCAACACAAGCTCTAACAACACTATCTATAGGATTTATCAAACCAGAGCATTTTAAACAACACTATCATAAAGAAGAGATCACTTCTAGGTCACCAAAAAAAGAACCGTTTGAGTTGAGGGCACAAACCAATATTACAAACCTAATTCCAAAACTGTAGATCAAAAGATGTAAATGCAAAGGAATGTGGAGTAGAACACTTTCTCTTTGTCGCCACCAAATGTATAGATAAAGCAGTTTTCACTCTAATGAACATAACTCACTCAACTCTTCATACCAGATGCTCCAATCTTGAAACATACCATCTTCATATGTGCCTCTAAATAAATTCCAATCCGCAGAAAAATATATTCGATATGCAAGAAATGTGGAGCAAGCTACTAGACCATTCTTACTAGAGGCTCAAACTTGGAACATAGCATATCAAAGGCTCACTCAAATCTTCATACCAGAGCACTCGCATCAGATGAGGACGAGTGAAATCTCGTCCCCGCGTCCGGTCGAGATGGATGGAGGCACCAGCGATGCCCGCGCCAGGCGTTTCCATGTTCCATTAACGGTCGCCTGCGAGCGAACCCCGTCTCTCACCGCCTCCAACCACAGCCCATCGGCACTTTTTCCCATGATTCCCCAGCGCATACCAACTCGTCTACCAGCTTCGTTCGGCAACACCGATGCGCCATTTAGTTTGCGCCAGCGATGGCGCCCCACTGCTTCTGGCCTGAATCTTAATTCCTGCCCTGTCCCCTCCTGTCCTGGCCTGCCCTCAGCCCCCTGAGTTCCCACCCTTGTTCCTGTCCCAGCACCTGAGCCTGCCCTGATGGTGACCAAAGACTTTCTCGATGGACGGGAATGCCGGGAATAATATTTTAGGTGAATGAATCAATAAAATTTTAAATTTACTTAATTATTAGAGGAAGAATATTCCACTTTTGAAAATAGATTATTCCTTGTGTAAGGTAGAGTTAAATTAATCAAATAATTAAAAATTGTTTAACTATGTGAGATGGAGGAAAACTTAAATTCTCTAATTAAATATTAATTAAAAATTATTTAACTAGGTGGGATGGAAGAAAATTAAGAAAATAATGATGAATTAATTAATTAATAGAAGAAAAGTAATGCATTAAGGGGATAATGGTGAAAATGACTAAAAATGATGAGAATGATGAAAAATAATGGAGGATGATGAAAAAGAATGTGTGATATGTTGAGACAATTTTAGATATCTATAGAAAACAAGCTAGATTTAGCACTCTTGAATACCTCAATTGATGACCTATTCAAATTAGAATATAATCTAGACATATTACAAAAGAAACTAGGCCAAAACCTGATGCAAGGTACGATTCCCATAATAAAGTCCAAAAGTTGCTAAATTTTTCAATGACCTTCTGAGGACGAATATAAATCACGGTTAGAAAAATATACTGAGTAAATGCCTTCTTTGGCATATTTTTGTCATCTTGCAAATGGTGGAGGTATTTTTTTCTTTTGTGACCCAGTCAAGATAGGTTCCTAAATGGCTTTTCAAAAAAGTATGATTTCAAAGTGGTGGAGGAGCTCAACATAATGATTATGCACCTTTCCATTGTGTTTCATCATTTCAAGATCAACGAATATCTCCTTCAATACTAGCCTTTACAATTGTTTTGTCATTTAATGAAATATTTGTATCTTTTGTAAAAGCAATTGTACTTGTTTTTGTCTAATCCTAGGACAAGATTGTTAAATGAAAATGTGACATTTATCCATGGCCCAAATATTTTTTCTCCCTTATTTTTTTAAAAGGGAATTCTAGGCCATTTTTAAAGGATCTTGGATATCTTGTAAGCAAAATATTATACATTCTATGTCTATCTTAGTTTGATTTAGGTTATATAGGGAAACATTTTGAATGTAATTGTTAGTTTTGTATAATAGTGCCAGTTCTGAATACATGTGCATATTATGATAATTTCACAATCGATTGTCTCCTTAATTATATACTTCATTTCAATTATGAATACAAATTGATCAAGGATCATTTCTATTCATCATTACTATTTTTTTTCAAATTAATGTTTTTAGTATACCTTCGATTCAAGTAATATATTAAATTGTTCTACTAGAAATATTTATGGTAATGAATGTATACAAGGATTGTTAAGAAGAGTTGATTGCAAATTCTAAAATATGTCATTGCTAGACACTAATATATAAGCTCTCACATAATTTGGCTAAAATTTGTTATTTAGGGTTTAATTACATTCTCTTTAACTTTGTACCCTAGGTCTAAGGCACTGGTTTGAATGTGAATTCTAGTTGCATGTCCATGGTCATTAAGTTTCAAAACCATTTTCCTTTCATGTTGTAAGTTATTTTAAAATGTTATTTTTATGTTCTCAATTGCAGTAAGAAAAAAAATTAGAGAATCTACCCAATCAATTTTATTTTATCTATAATTATTGGCACTCTAAAGAGAACATATCTATTTTAGACAATATCTTGGTATGAATTATGTGTGTTTTCATTAGATATTCTATGTGTTAGAGCAAATAATTTATCTATTCACTATACTTAAGTTTACTTAGGTTGATAAGGTTAGAAAACATATTGTCTAACTAAATGTGCAACATTTTATACCTATAGAGGTTACAAAGTTATTTGGTAAACCTCATGTGCTACCTTTTTGAGGTTGGAAGACTTTCCATCTCACCTCAAAGGTCACTCAACACTTGGCATCAAGGTTGATGACTTGGTCAAATAGGTTGTTGTTTTTCACATTCCTAGTGATCCTAAGGTTGACACTTATAGGACACTTATCTACTCATTTGTGCCACTTCATGGGGGAATTTTCAATCCACATCATAGGTGGATTGCCTCTTCCTTACATATATATGCAATGCTTTGTACTCATCATAATTTGGGTCATCTAAATACAAGATTAGACATTATTTATTGTGCTTGTTTCTCATCTCTATAATTTTTGGTTTCCTATATGGTATCAAAGAAGAGGGGAGATAGTTTGAGACCTACAGGTCAAAAAATTAATTGTATTTAGCTTGTTTATTTCTTCTCTCCCTGCTAACAATCTACAAGAAAGGTTTTAAATGAGTTTGTGTTCCATCAAATCAACCCCACAACAAGCAGTTTTTTGGATTTAGAGGGAACCTCTTACATCTATAGTGTAGAACTAAGGAAATCCCCTCATGCCAGATCCCAATTTTCATTGCTCCATATACATTCATGTTCCTATCTTTGGTGTCAATCTACACATTCACGGGTAGCTAGAATAGATCTATATTTTCTTCATCAATGATAAAGCCCAAATCTAAACATAAACATGGGGAAAATGGGAATCATGTCTACTATATCATCTTTACTCATCGTTCTTTTGCCACGAGAAGATTAGAAAACATGCTACATGGGAAGATCAAGCAATTCACGACCCATTCATCATTTGGACACTGCCTCACGTAACCCTCTACTAATTTTGACTGTTTAGAGATTGTTTCTCTTTGAGGCGTGAAGAAGTTGCTATTGATTTGGGGTGGTGAGTTGTTTAGACCTAGCCACCATTTGATTTGACTCAAAAATATTTCCCAAATCCATGTCCATTCATTTTTGGGCTACACACATCTACTCACAATGCTTTCCCTCACATAATTTTCATTAGGAAATTTGCATTAGGCACCAATCAGCTCCCCCCTTAGGTAGAAATGAAAGCATATGTCTTCTTAATCTGCCTCATGACATAAAATTTTAGAACTCATAAAAACAAATAAGTTTGTAAATGCACTCATATAAAGTGCCACAAAACTGAATGTGTGTTCCATGTGGAGGGAATTTGGGAAATTTTGTACTTGCACTAAATTATAAAGTGTAATCAACTTGGTTTTGTAGAGCCTTGATTAGTTAAAACAATTGTGGATCCTTGTGATTCTTTCCTATTAAAATAATGGATCCTCATGATTCTCGCCTCATACATGTGTGCCTTGATGCACACCCTTTTTCAATTTCTTATACATCTCTACAATGCTTGCACACTTCCAATTTCAATTGATTTTCTTATTTTATTTATGGTCTCCCCATGTATCACTTAATATGGGGTGTTAAAGTGAATAATTTATCTATTCACTATATTTAAGTGTACTTAGGTTGATGAGGTTAGACAACATCTTGTCTAACTAGATGTGCAAAATTTTAGACCTCTAGAGGTTACCAAGTTATTTGGTAAACCTCATGTGCTATCTTTTTGAGGTTGGAAGACTTTCCATCTCACCTCAAAGTTCACTCAACACTTGGCATCAATGTTGATGACTTGGTCAAATAGGTTATTGGTTTGCACATTCCTAGTGGTCCTAAGGTTGACACCTATATGACACTTGTCTACGCATTTGTGCCACTTCATGGGGATCTTTAAAATCCACATCATAGGTGGATTTCCTCTTCCTTTCCTATATATGCAAGGCTTTGTACTCATTGTAATTTGAGTCTTCTAAAAATATAATATTGGACAGTGTTCTTTGTGCTCGTTTCTCACCTCCATGATTTTTTGTTTGTTATATGGTATCAAAGCATAAGGGGAGATAGTTTTAGACCTATAGGTGAACTAATTAGTTGTATTTAGCTTGTTTCTTTCTTCTCTCCTTGCTAACAATTTACAAGAAAATTTTGAAATAGGTTTTTGTTATGATAAATCGACCCCATAATAGGCAATTTTAAAATTTGGAGGGCACCTCTTATATTTGTAACACAAAACTAAGGAAATCCCCTCACTCTATCCCCATTTTTTGTGCTCCATAGAAATTCACATTCTTTTCTTTTGTTTTGAACTACACATTCACAAGCAACTAGAATAGATCTATGTTTTTTTTTATCAGTGATAAAGCCCAAATATGAGCATAAATGTGGAGGTAGTGGGAATCACGCTTGGTGCATCTTCTTTGCTCATTTTTCTTTTGGAATGGGAAGATCAAGAAACATGCTACATAAGAAGATTAGGTAAGTTACAACCCATTCGTGCTCATCTAAACATTACCCCATGTAACCCTCTACTCATTTCGACTATGTAGAGATCACTACTCTTAGAGGCATGAAGAAATCACCATTCATTTGGGGTTGGTGACTTGTTTGGACCTACCCACCATTTAATTTGACTCATAAATATCACCCATATGCATATTCATTCTTTTGTAGGCTACACACATTTACTCAAAGTGATTTTCCTCACAAAATTTGCATCATATGATTTACATTAGACAATAATCACCTCCCTTGATGTAGCAATGAAGGCATATGTCTTCTTATTCCACCTCATGTCATAAACTTGTAGAAATAATAAAAACAAATAAGTTTGTAAATGTACTCATATAAAGTTCCATAAAACTGAATGTGTGTTCCATATGGAGGGAATTTGGGAAATTTTGTACTTACACTGAATTATAAAGTGTAATGGGGGGTTGTGTAGAGCCTTGATTAGTCATCACAGTTGTGGATCCTTGTGATTATTACCTCATGGTTTGTGTTTCCTTTCTTTTCCTTTACAACAATGGATCCTCATGATTCTCGCCTCATGCATGTGTGCCTTGATGCAAACCTTTTTAGTTTCTTGTACACCTCTACATTCCTTACACACTCTTCATTTCAATTGGTATACTTATTCTCTTAGCATTAATGGGGGACTATGATAGTGTTATGCTAATACTTTTTTCAATCAAGTAGTGGAGAAATATTTGTTCTGTGAGGCCTCATGAACCTTATATCTTGATCTTTTATATGAGAGATTATTTCAATCTAGATCATATTTTTTGAGATTCTAGTACTCCTAATCATAGTACTATCTATATTTTTCACTTCATAGAGTTTGATTAAATTTGTTTACATGGTTGAGTAGTGTTCCTATAGTGTTTTATATCTCTATCTTGATCCATATTTCTCATGTAGTGTTTTATATCTCTATCTTGATCCATATTTCTCATATATTCATTGATTCTAGCAGAAACTAGTTCATCTTCGACAAAGTTTACAACATCTACATGCTTCAGTAGTTCTTCATCATCATGTTCCTATCATCAAGGGACATCTTTTTAGAAGGTTTTAAATCCTTTTGTTTCTCTTTTTGGAGATTTTTTTTGTTCCCACTACCTGTTTTATCCTTTACTCCACTTTATGAGAAACTTTGTACATGGGTACCTAATATGGCCTCTATTTGGGACCCATTTCATTTCTATCTATTTACACTTTCTATCCTTTACTCCACTTTATGAGAAACTTTGTACATGCAATTAGTTCCTTTGTTGGGTCCCTCTTGGGAATTTTGTTATTTATTGGGTTGGTGGTTTTTGCAAGTTGTTGCTTGTTGTTCTATAATATTTCTTTGATTCAATAATTTTTTTACCCCTTTTTCTAAAAGGGGGTGTTAGAGGGAATAATTTATGTATTAAATATACTTAATTGTACTTAGGTTGATGATATTAGAACACATCTTGTCTAACTGAATGTGCAACCTTTTAAACCTCTAGAGGTTACCAAGTTATTTGGTAAACCTCATGTGTTATCCTTTTGAGGTTGGAAGACTTTCCATCTCACCTCAAAGGTCACTCAACACTTGGCATCAAGGTTGATGACTTGGTTAAATAGGTTTTTAGTTTGCACATTCTTAGTGATCCTAAGGTTAACACCTATAGGACACTTGTCTACTCATTTGTGCCACTTCATGGGGCACTTGTCAATCTACATCATAGGTGGGTTTCCTCTTCCTTACCTATATATGCAAGGCTTTGTATTCATTGTAATTTCGGTGTTCTAAATAAAATACAATAAATTTTTCATTATGCTTGTTTCTCATCTCCATAATTTCCTATTTATTATAGTATGAAATTACACTCCTACGTCTTGCAAAGCCTAAAGTGTAGAGGAGAAAATTGTCAAATCCTTCTCTTGTTTTTTTGCCAACTGCTTAAATTCTTTAAATATAAGAATTGGCTATTCTTTAGAGGATTTCAAGAAATCAATTAAATAACCCAACATGTTATTAATGGATCTTTAAATAGTTCTTGGAATTTTGAGGTTATCTTTACTACACCTAATGAGGCCTCCAAAGACTCATCCAAGGCATTAAACAGATAAAGTGTAAAAGTATTTGTTGGAGGATGGTGGCATCAAAGGATAGAGGAATCTCCATCATCTCATTGTACCTTCTCACTTTGAGATGGTGATTTGCATGAGAATCATTTTTAATTCTTTCTTGCTTTATTCTTTTGGTGTTGATGGAATTTTAAGAGTACATATACTATGAAGTTTGGTTTTTTGAGATAGGTAAGGGATTTGGTGTTGAAATCAATACAGATTGTCATCTAGAAAGTATATGAGATTGTGATAAATAATTATACCCTTTTAAGGGTCATTAGACAAATTGATGGGGCTCTATCCCAACTCAATATGGATTGTTATTAAATAATTTTAGAATCAATATTTGAGGAGTTTGATCTAAAATGGTAGTCTCAGAACTTAGGAATTCAACTTGAAGCTACACCCTTCCAAGGGTTGTGAGATAGCTTGATGGAGTTTAATCTAATTCAATATTTGGTTCTTCAAGGAAATATTTCAAGAATTTGTATTTATGTAGTCAACAAGTTTAGTTATCTGAGCCTTGAGGGGGATCCCTTGGAAAGGTGAAACTTGAGTTTCTAGAGGCACATTTATAAGAATAATGTAATAAGGGGTAATGTCAGCATACATCACTACATTATCTATTATACCTGCAATTATTACAACTATATGATTATATTTATTGCAATTGTAATTGTATCGTTGCATGTTTAAATTCACCTAAGTGCATCAATGAATAATCAAGTATTTTTTACCTTTCACAATCATCATTGATTCAAGTCTAAGTTCACAAGGGGTTTTAAATGACACATATTATACTCAGTCCAAGAATTATAGTGGTTAGCAACCACATTAAGCCCAATGTGATATCTTCGATATAACCACCATTAGGGAAATAACTCAAACTCGCATATTCAAGCAAGGAGATAACCCTATACATGAACAATCATTTCATATGTCAAGCATCATTGCTTTAAATATAATAGATGAAGCAATGTAATCTCACCCAATGGATATAACATCAAATAAAAAATTTAATCATCCCATCAAAACATAGAAATATAATAATCAATTAAAATATAGAATATTTGGTTCATTTAATAATCACATTCATTATCTCAATATATATGAGGATGGAAATGGAATAAATCATTGTGATAATCTAGTTATAGAAAGCATACCATATACATCTAAAAATAATATCATAATAATTATTAATGACCAAAATGTCAATGTATTAATAATGGCATTCATCCATGAACATATACAAAGAAGCCTATATCCACTAAGATAAAGAAAAATATAAACATTGCCCAATCTAATGTGAGAGTAACACATGCATCGAGCAATAAATTGTTAAAATCCAAAAGAAAAAAACAAAGCAACCAAGAGAAAGCACTAGAGACATTACAACTAAGTTCAAGTTTAAGACCAACCTAAACATTCCAAGTAGTCATTTTTCTGTAATCAAATTACAAAATGTTTCATTTACATCATTTGGAGTTGTACCTAGGACTAGCCCTAATCCACTTTTACATCTAGAAGATCATTCAATTAGAGTTCAAGATTTATTTGTTATCATAGTTAAACTATTCACTATTGCATTACTTTCTTACATTAACATCTAGGGCATTTATTATATGTTTTATTATCAATGATCATTTAACAAATTCATTAGCTTGGCATTCTTACATGCTTTGACATAAAAGGAGATACAATCCCTATCATGAGCAAATCCTAGCCATACAACCAAGGATTTTATGTGGAAACATATACAGATACTCAAGATAGACTAGAGGTTAAAAGTAAGGGATTTATAGAGATCATATCTATGGATTTAGATTAGATCTATGTATCCAAATCACATTCACAATTGTGTGGGTCCACTCTATAGGTGTGTGATTAATTATTTCATTAGGGAGATTATCAACAATAATAGAAGGTGAGTTTACACATTCTAAACCGCTCTTCCAAACATTATTAAATTTCTTATGTACATTGATAAATCACTTTTTTCCAACTTTTATAACACATCTACATTGAATTTTATAACTAAATACTATTATTCTATTCATTTATTTTTTAAATATTTATTTTAATATATTCTACTCACAAGTCTTCTACCTAAAATAAAATTTGAATACTTAGAGAATCTAAATACTTGTATCTACTCCAAAATTAAATAAATGAACACTGAATTAGGAGAATCCATCTAAACCATCTATTTTGGAACCCTACCTAATACCATTTAATTAATTTATGGCACGCCTTTTAACAATTTAAAAATGTTAGTCGAAGTCTTACCACATTGTTTCTCGAAACCTTTTGGGAAATAATCTATGGAAGAAAAACGTAGTACATACAATGAACATGAAAAGTTTGACGAATTAAGAGTGGAATTTGTCGTCCAGAATTCATCTCAGTCAAAGGCTTTACCGGGTCACAAACTTAAGATTGAGAGAAGTTTGGTTAGATCGGATGGTTAAGCGCTATATGTACAGTAATATTTACTCTACAAATGAAAATTATATTACAAGGTGTTAGAACTTTAGTTCGCAGGTCTCCCAATATCAGTTCTTCCCTTTAAATCAATTTGTTTCTGCAATTGGCATAGTCTCGTTGATTCTTTCTCCACGCGTAACCTTCAACTGCTCTGTAACACTATTAAAATGATCTGCACATCGCTTCCACATTAACTCTTTCACAGGAGTACCAAATATTCCCTGAGCAAAATATTCTGGTTTCTAGTGAATCGAGTGATGGATAGAGAAGCGGAAGAATTACATTTTCTGGACGCCTTCGGAATCGTGGGAGAGGCGTGGAAAATCGTGCGTCGTGAGGCGAAACTGCTGGGAGTCATCGCCCTCACCCTACTGCTTCCTCTTTCATTTGTAATCCATGGCCACAGTTTATTCTCACAATCCCTCCTCAGCAAAATCATGATGAACAATGTATTATTGGGGATACAGGCCGGCAGCCCTGCCGCGGAAAGCATTCGCCATAGCCTGCACATAGAGATTAACGAGTTTGTACTGCTGACGACGGTCTACGTAGCCCTAGTTTTTGCCTTCTCGTTGCTGTCCAGGTCGGCAGTGGTGTACACGGTGGCATCCATCTATACAGGCAAAGAATTGAGTTACAAAAAGGTTATGAGCATCGTGCCCAGAGTATGGAAGCGTCTCATCCTCACTTTTCTCTGGTTTTTCCTCATTATGTTTGTATACTATGTGGCCATCACGGGCGTCCTATTTTTCTGGCTCTTGATATATGGAGTGGTTGGACTGAAGAAGGGGACCCTTTTCGTTGGGGTCCTTGTTATTGTCATCGTTGGTTTGCTTTTACAAGTGTACATCGTCATGGTGTGGGAGCTTGCGAGTGTGGTGTGTGTGGTGGAGGATACACAAGGATTGAGCGCCATGAAGAAGAGCAGACAACTTATGAAAGGAAAGCGAGACACGACATTGACATTGTATCTTTTGTACGCGCTGCTTATGGGCGTTATTGGTGGTGTTCAGAGCTATTCGGCGTATGGAAAGGGGGAGCAGGTGATGAGCACGGGAGTTATTGTGGTGGTGGTGGTGTTGCAGTGTGTTGTTGATTTAGTATGGCTGCTAACTCACGCTGTGCTTTACTTTGTCTGCAAATCCTGTCACGGTGAGGACATCGATAAGGCGACTTTGTCCAACCATTTGGAGATGTATAATGGAGGGTATATGCTTCTCCAGGATGCCTCTATTCAACTCGAGAAGTTTGCCCGGTAGAGATTGTTAGGAAAATAAGATTGTTTAGATTATTTCTTAGAACAGTCCTTAAGAAAAGAAAAAAATCTAGGATAGAACATCTCAGAAATTAGAAGATTTCAGATTAAGAATGCTGTAGAGATTGGGAGTTTTCATAATTTATCTTGCAGGGAATTGGATGGATTGTAATGAAAGTCAAATTGATATAATACTTTTCATCAGCGAATTAACTATATTTTATGCCCTATTTTGTCCTATTTGTAGTTGCTATTATATTTTTCTTTTTGTCGTTTCGGATGGTATCAAAGGCACGTTAGAAGGTTGAAATGATGTTGTATTGATTTTGTTTAGTTCGATAAGATCTGAAGTGATTTAATCTATATATTTGAGGGCTGGTTTTATTAACATGGGTTCTATAAATGAAGTTTTTGTTCATCTTTGGGTGAAAGGGGTTTTGTAAATTGAAAGATTGTAGTCAAGAATGTTCTAAGAGAAAAGACTATATAGAGGTTAGTGACTAAAAAAATTGGAGGGCCTCAACAAAGTGATAAGAAAAGGAGTCAAGGAAATGCAAGTTGAAGCAAATTAATTGTCTTATTGGTAAAGCCTTGAACTCCAATTTTAATAGAAGATATGTTGATGTTGATAATCAAATAGAGTTGGTTTTTAAAAAAATATTGATTATTGTTTACAAAAAAAAAATTCATACAAGAATCAACATGAGATTAACACAAGCTCTTGTCAACATAACTCTAACACTAATAATAGCTCCTTTCAGGCAACCACACTAGAAATCACCTATGAAAGACCAAGAGTCACAACAAGTTTCATCATTTCAAGATCAACAAATATCTCTTTCAATAGTCTTTACAATTGTTTTGTCATTTAATGAAATATTTGTATCTTTTGTAAAAGCAATTGTACTTGTTTTTGTCGGATCCTAGGACAAGATTGTTAAATGAAAATGTGAAATTTATCCATGGCCCAAATATTTTTTCTCCCTTATTTTTTTAAAATGAAATTCTAGGCCATTTTTAAAGGATCTTGGATATCTTGTAAGCAGAATATTATACATTCTAGGTCTATATCAGTCTGATTTAGGCTATATAGGGAAGCATTTTCAATGTAATTTTTAGTTTTGTATAATAGTACCAGTTCTGAATACATGTGCATATTATGATAATTTCACAATCAATTGTCTCTTGAATTATATACTTCATTTCAATTATGAATACAAATTGATCAAGGATCATTTCTATTCATCATTACTATTTGTTTTCAAATTAATGTTTTTAGTATACCTTTTATTCAAGTAATCGATTAAATTTTTCTGCTAGAAATATTTATGGTAATGAATTTATACAAGGATTGTTAAGAAGATTTGATTGTAAATTCTAAAATATATCATTGATAGACACTAATATATAAGCTCTCGCATAATTTGGCTAAAATTTGTTATTTAGGGTTTAATTGCATTCTCTTTGACTTTGTACCCTAGGTCTAAGGCACTAGTTTGAATGTGAATTCTAGTTGCATTTCCATGGTCATTAAATTTCAAAACCATTTTCCTTTCATGTTGTAAGTTATTCTAAAATGTTATTTTTATGTTCTCAATGGCAGTAAGAAAAAAATTCATAGAATCTAGCCAATCAATTTTATTTTATTTGTAATTGTTGGCACTCTAAAGAGAACATATCTATTTTAGAAAATATCTTGGTATGAATTATGTGTGTTTTCATTATATATTGTATGTGTTAGAGAAAATAATTTATCTATTCACTATACTTAAGTGTACTTAGGTTGATAAGGTTAGAAAACATCTTGTCTAACTAAATGTGCAACCTTTTAGACCTTTAGAGGTTACTAAGTTATTTGGTAAACCTCATGTGCTACCTTTTTGAGGTTGGAAGACTTTCCATCTCACCTCAAAGGTCACTCAACACTTGGCATCAAGGTTGATGACTTGGTCAAATAGGTTGTTGGTTTTCACATTCCTAGTGATCCTATGGTTGACACTTATAGGAAACTTATCTACTCATTTGTGTCACTTCATGGGGAACTTGTCAATCCACATCATAGGTGGATTGCCTCTTCTTTACCTATATACGCAATGCTTTCTACTCATTGTAATTTGGGTCATCCAAATACAAAAATAGACATTATATATTGTGCTTGTTTCTCATCTCCATAATTTTTGTTTCCTATATGGTATCAAAGAATAGGGGGAGATAGTTTGAGACCTAGAGGTGAACAAATTAGTTGTATTTAGCTTCTTTCTTTCTTCTCTCCCTACTAAAAATCTACAAGAAATTTTTTAAATGAGTTTTTGTTCCAACAAATGAACCCCGCAACAAGCAGTCTTTTGGATTTAAAGGGCACCTCTTACATCTATAGTGTAGAACTAAGGAAATCCCCTCATTCTAGATCTCAATTTTCATGGCTCCATATACATTCGTGTTCCTATCTTTGGTGTCAATCTACACATTCATAGGGAGCTAGAATAGATCTATGTTTTCTTGATCAATGATAAAGCCCAAATCTAAACATAAACATGGGGGAATGGGAACCATGTCTGATATATCATCTTTTCTCATTGTTCTTTGGCCATGAGAAGATTAGAAAATGTGCTACATGGGAAGATCAAGCAATTCATGACCCATTCACTCATTTAAACACTGCCTCACATAACCCTCTACTTATTTTTACTGTGTAGAGATTGTTGCTCGTTGAGGCATGAAGAAGTCGCTATTGATTTGGGGTGGCAATTGTTTAGACCTAGCCACTATTTGATTTGACTCAAAAATATTGCCCAAATCCATTTCCATTCATTTGTGGGCTACACACATCTGCTCACAATGCTTTGCCTCACATAATTTTCATTAGGCACCAATCACCTCCCCCCTTAGGTAGAAATGAAAGTATATGTCTTCTTAATATGCCTCATGACATAAAATTTTAGAACTCATAAAAATAAATAAGTTTGTAAATGCACTCATATAAAGTGCCACAAAACTGAATGCATCTTCCATGTGGAAGGAATTTGGGAAATTTTGTACTTGCACTAAATTATAAAGTGTAATAAACTTGGTTTTGTAGAGCCTTGATTAGTCAACACAATTGTGGATCCTTGTGATTCTTTCCCCATGTTGTGTGTTTCCTTACTTTTCTATTAAAACAATGGATCCTCATGATTCTCGCCTCATACATGTGTGCCTTGATGCACACCCTTTTTCAATTTCTTATACATCTCTATAATACTTGCACACTTCCAATTTTAGTTGATTTTCTTATTCTCTTTATGATCTCCCCATGTATCACTTAAGATAGGGTGTTAAAGTGAATAATTTATCTATTCAATATACTTTAGTGTACTTAGGTTGATGAGGTTAGACAATATCTTGTCTAACTAGATGTGCAACATTTTAGACCTCTAGAGGTTACCAAGTTATTTGGTAAACCTCATGTGCTATCTTTTTGAGGTTGGAAGACTTTCCATCTCACCTCAAAGGTCACTCAACACTTGGCATCAATTTTGATGACTTGGTCAAATAGGTTGTTGGTCTGCACATTCCTAGTGATGGTTGACACCTATATGTCACTTGTCTATGCATTTGTGCCACTTCATGGGGCTCTTTTCAATCGACATCAGAGGTGTATTTCCTCTTCCTTTCATATATATGCAAGGCTTTGTACTCATTGTAATTTAGGTCTTCTAAAAATATAATATTGGACCTTGTTCTTTAAGCTTGTTTCTCACCTCCATGATTTTTTGTTTGTTATATGGTATCAAAGCATAAGGGGAGATAGTTTTAGACCTATAGGTGAACTAATTAGTTGTATAAATTAGCTTGTTTCTTTCTTCTCTCCCTGGTAACAAATTATAGGAAAAGTTTGAAATAGGTTTTTGTTTCTATAAATCGACCCCATAACAGGCAGTTTTGAAATTTAGAGGACACCTCTTATATTTGCAACACAGAACTAAGGAAATACCCCCACTCTATCCCCATTTTTTGGGATCCATATAAATTCACATTCATTTCTTTTGTTTTGATCTACACATTCACAAGCAACTAAAATAGATCTATTTTTGTTTGATCAATGATAAAGCCCAAATATGAGTATAAATGTGGGGGTAGTGGGAATCGCACTTGGTGCATCTTCTTTTCTCATTGTTCTTTTGGAATGGGAAGATCAAGAAACATGCTACACAAGAAGATTAGGTACCTCACAACCCATTCGTGCTCGTCTGGACATTACCCCATGTAACCCTCTACTCATTTCGACTATGTAGAGATCACTACTCTTAGAGGCATGAAGAAGTCACCATTCATTTGTTGTTGGTGACTTGTTTGGACCTACCCGCTATTTAATTTGACTTGGAAATATTACCCATATGCATAGTCATTCATTTCTAAGCTACACACATCTACTCATAGTGATTTTCCTCACAAAATTTGTATCATGTGATTTACATTAGACAACAATCACCTCCCTTGATGTAGCAATGAAGGCATATGTCTTCGTATTCCACCTCATGACATAAACTTGTAGAAATAATAATAAATAATTTTGTAAATGTACTCATATAAAGTGCCATAAAACTGAATGTGTGTTCCATATGGAGGGAATTTGGCAAATTTTGTACTTACACTAAATTATAAAGTGTAATGGGGGGTCGTGTAGAGCTTTGATTAGTCATCACAGTTGTGGATCCTTGTGATTATTACCTCATGGTGTGTGTTTCCTTGCTTTTCCTTTACAACAATGGATCCTCATGATTCTCACCTCATGCATGTGTGCCTTGATGCACACCTTTTTAGTTTCTTGTACACCTCTACATTCCTTACACACTCTTCATTTCAGTTGGTATACTTATTCTCTTAGCATTAAGGGGGGACTATGATAGTGTTATGCTAATACTTCTTTCAATCAAGTAGTGGAGAAATATTTTTTCTATGAGGCCTCATGAACCTTCTATCTTGATCTCTTATATGAGGGATTATTTCAATCTAGATCATATTTTTTGAGATTCTAGTACTCCTAATCATAGTACTATCTATATTTTTAACTTCATAGAGTTTCATTGAATTTGTGTACCTGGTTGAGTAGTGTTCCTATGTTTACTCATGTAGTGTTTTATATCTCTATCTTGATCCATATTTCTCAGAGAATCATTGATTCTAGCATAAACCAGTTCATCTTCGACAAAGTTTACAACATCTACATGCTTCAGTAGTTCTTCATCATCATGTCCCTATCATCAAGGGACATCTTTTTAGAAGGTCTTAAATCCTTTTGTTTCTCTTTTTGGAGATTTTTTTTGTTCCCACTACATGTTTTATCCTTTACTCCACTTTATGAGAAACTTTGTACATGAAATTAGTTCCTTTGTTGGGTCCCTCTAGGAACTTTTGTTATTTATTGGGTTGGTGGTTTTTGCAAGTTGTTGCTTGTTGTTCTATAATGTTTCTTTGATTCAATGAATTTTTTACCCCTTTTTTCTAAAAGGGGGTGTTAGAGGGAATAATTTATCTATTAAATATACTTAATTGTACTTAGGTTGATGATATTAGAACACATCTTGTCTAACTAAATGTGAAACCTTTTAAACGTCTAAAGGTTACCAAGTTATTTGGTAAAACTCATGTGTTATCTTTTTGAGGTTGGAATACTTTCCATCTCACCTAAAAGGCCACTCAACACTTGGCATCAAGGTTGATGACTTGGTTAAGTAGGTTGTTGGTTTGCACATTCTCAGTGATCCTAAGGTTGACACCTTTAGGACACTTGTCTACTCATTTGTCCCACTTCACGGGGCACTTGTCAATCTAAATCATAGGTAGATTTCCTCTTCATTACCTATATATGCAAGGCTTTATACTCATTATAATTTGGGTGTTCTAAATAAAATACAAGAAAATTTTCATTATGCTTGTTTCTCATCTCCATAATTTCCTATTTATTTTAGTATGAAATTACACTCCTACGTCTTGCAAAGCCTAAAGTATAGAGGAGAAAATTGGAAAATCCTTCTCTTGTTTTTTGGCCAACTACTTGAATTCTTTAAATATAAGAATTGGCTATTCTTGAGAGGATTTCAAGAAATCAATTGAAGAACCCAACATGTTATTAATGGATCTCTAAATAGTTCTTGGAATTTTGAGGTTATCTTTACTACACAAGTGATGAGGCCTCCAAAGACTCATCCAAGGCATTAAACAAATAAAGTGTAATAGTATTTGTTGGAGGATGGTGGCATCAAAGGATAGAGGAATCTCCATCACCTCATTACACTTTCTCACTTTGAGATGGTGCTTTGCATGAGAATCATTTTTATTCTGTTCTTGATTTATTCTTTTGGTGTTGATGTAATTTTAAGAGTACATATACTATGAAGTTTGGTTTTTTGAGATAGGTAAGGGATTTGGTGTTGAAATCAATATGGATTGTCATCTAGCAAGTATACGAGATTGTGATAAAGAATTATACCCTTTTAAGGGTCATCAAACAAATTGATGGAGCTCTATCAACTCAATATGGATTGTTATTGAATAATTTTAAAATCAATATTTGAGGAGTTTTATCTAAAATGGTAGTCTAAGAACTTAGGAATTCAGCTTGAACCCACAACCTTCCAAGGGTCGTGAGATAGCTTGATGGAGTTTAATCTAATTCAAGATTTGGTTCTTCAAGGAAAGATCTCAAGAATTTGTATTTATGTAGTCAACAAGTTTAGTTATCTGAGCCTTGAGGGGGATCCCTTGGAAAGGTGAAATTTGAGTTTCTAGAGGCACATTTATAAGAATAATGTAATAAGGGGGAAATGTTAGCATACATTACTACATTATCTATTATACCTGCAATTATTACAACTATATGACTATATTTATTGCAATTGTAATTATATCGCTCCATGTTTAAATTTGCCTATAGTGCATCAATGAATAATCAAGTATTTTTTACCTTTCACAATCATCATTGATTCAATTCTAAATTCACAAGGGGTTTTGAATGACACATATTGTACTCAATCCAAGAATAATAGTGGATAGCAACCACATTAAGCCCAATGTGACATCTTTGATATAACCACCATTAGGGAAATAACTCAAACTTGTATATTCAAGCAACGAGATAACCCTATACATCAAAAATCATTTCATATGTCAAGCATCATTTCTTTAAATAGAATAGATGAAGCAATGTAATCTCACCCAATGGATATAACATCAAATAAAAAATTTAATCATCCCATCGAAACATAGAAATATAATAATCAATTAAAATATAGAATATTTGGTTCATTTAATAATCACATTCATTATCTCAATGTATATGAGGATGGAAATGGAATAAATCATTATGATAATCTAGTTATAGAAAGAATACCATATACATCTAAAAATAATAACATAATAATTATTAATGACTAAAATTTCAATGTATTAATAATGAGATTCATCCGAGAGCATATACAAGGAAGCCTATATCCACTAAGATAAAGAAAAATATAAACATTTCCCAATTTAATGTGAGCATATACAAAGAAGCCTCCCTCAGCTGCATTCCTAGATCACCAACAAATGGGAGCCTTTAATTTTGGGTACAGTTTATATTTACCCCTTGGATAAGGGATTTTTTGCAGCTAAATTTGACAATGCTCAAGACAAAAATTTTATTTTGTGTGAAAAAAATTTAGCTGGGAAGATAAATATTTGTTGATGATCAAACCTTGGCACTCTGATTTCAACCCTGCTTCTGAAAATTTTAACAAATTCCCAATTTGGGTAAGATTGCCTAATCTCCCCCTTCACCTTTGGAATGACTCTCTTCTAGAGGAAGTCAGTGATGCCCTTGGTGATTTTTTCATGGTGGATGATGAATCTTCTAACATTCTTCATTCCACCTATGCTCGCATAATGGTTGAAATAAATGTTTCAAAAGCATTGTCTGCTGAGGTCCTACTTAAATCTTCTAAAGGTTCTTGGGTCCAATCTTTGGACTATGAAGGGATACCCTTCCGGTGTAGATGATGCTTCAATACTGGACATGCTACTGCACATTGTGGATTTGAGAAAAAAGAAAACATAGCTACTTGGTGGAAAGGTGCTTCTCAACAACATTATACAGTTGAGAAGAAAGCTGATCAAAATAGGAGTTTTCAGAGGTGGTTGCTTCTGAATCACTGGGTCTTGGGACACCCCCTCTAGTCATCTCAAATGGCAGGGTTGCTAAGGCAACCCCTATTGAGTCAACGGCTTCCATTTCAGGTGAAAGTGCATCGACTTCCTTATCTGGTGGCTCTTAAAAAAAGTCTTTATCTATGCAAAGGAATCAAGATGAAACCCCTAATAATTTGGCTGTTGGCTTTTATCTTCATGAAAGCAGCGAGTTGGCATGGCATAGTATGGTGATGCAAGTGGAAGAAGGTTGGATCACAGTTAAGGGAAAAAAAGATAAATCCTCTAGGCCTTCTTTCGACATGACTCTCCGCTCCCACAAGAAAAGTGTAAAATGTAAATCTTGAATGGTCTTGTTTTGGAGCTGGTCTTTTTCACTAGCTGCATGTTGTCCTTTCTGCAGCCTTGCTCTTTTTTGTTAAAGGGTTTCGGGTCCCTTCAAAATCTTTCTTTTCCTTTATCAAAAACAATAAATTGTTAAAATCCAAAAGAAAAAAACAAAACAACCAAGAGAAAGCACTAGAGACATTACAACTAAATTCAAGTTTAGGACCAACTTAAACATTCCAAGTAGTCATTTTTCTATAATCAAATTACAAAATGTTTCATTTACACCATTTGGAGTTGTACCTAGGACTAGCCCTAATCGACTTTGACATCTAGAAGATCATTCAATAAGAGTTCAAGATTCATTTGTTATCATAGTCAAACTATTCACTATTGCATTACTTTCTTACATTAACATCTAGGGCATTTATTATATGTTTTATTATCAATGATCATTTAACAAATTCATTGGCTTAGCATTCTTACATGCTTTGACATAAAAGGAGATAAAATCCCTATCATGAGCAAATCCTAGCCATACAACCAAGGATTTTATGTGGAAACATATACAGATACTCAAGATAGACTAGATGTTAAAAGTGAGGGATTTATAGAGATCATATTTATGGATCTAGATTAGATCTATGTATCCAAATCACATTCACAATTGTGTGGGTCCACTCTATAGGTGTGGGATTAATTATTTCATTAGGGAGATTATCAACAATAATAGAAGGTGAGTTTACAAGTTCTAAATTGCTCCTCCAAACATTATTAAATTTCTTATGTACATTGATAAATCACTTTTTTCCAACTCTTACAATACATCTACATTGAATTTTATAACTAAACACTATTATTCTATTCATTTAGTTTTTTAAATATTTATTTTAATATATTCTACTCACAAATCTTTTACCTAAAATAAAATTCGAATACTTAGAGAGTCCTAATACTTGTATGTACTCCAAAATTAAATAAACGAACACTGAATTAGGAGAATCCATTCAAACCATCTATTTTGGAACCCTACCTAATACCATTTAATTAATTTATGGCACGCCTTTAAAAATTAAAAAATGTTTGTCCTTGTCTTACCACAATGTTTCTAGAAACCTTTTCGGAAATAATCTATGGAAGAAAAACCTAATACATACAGTGAACATGAATGGTTTGACGAATTAAGAGCGGAATTGTCGTCCAGAATACATGTCAGTCAAGGCTTTACCGGGTCACAAATCTAAGATTAAGAGAAGTTTGGCTAGATCGGATGGTTAAGCGCTATAAGCGCAGTCAGATTTAGTCTACAAATGAAAATTATTGTACAAGGTGCTAGAACTTTACTTCGCAGGTCTCACAATATTAATTCTTCCCTTAAAAAAAATTATTTCTGCAATTGACAAAGTCTCGTTGATTGTTTCTCCAGGCATAACCTTCACCTGCTCTGTAACACTATTTATATCACCTGAACATCCCGTCTGCATTAACTCTTTCAAAGGAGTACCAAATATTCACTGAGCAAAATATTGTGGTTTGTAGTGAATCGAGTGATGGATAGAGAAGCGGAAGAATTACATTTTCTGGACGCCTTCGGAATCGTGGGAGAGGCGTGGAAAATCGTGCGTCGTGAGGCGAAACTGTTGGCAGTCATCGCCCTCACCCTACTGCTTCCTCTTTCCTTTGTAATCCATGGACATAGTTTATTCTCACAGTCCCTCCTTAGCAAAATCATGATGAACAATGTATTATTGGGGATAGAGGCCGGCAGCCCTGCCGCAGAAAGCGTTCGCCATAGCTTGCACCTAGAGATTGTGGAGTTTGTACTGCTGACGACGGTCTACGTAGCCCTAGTTTTCGCCTTCTCGTTGCTATCCAGGTCGGCAGTTGTGTACACGGTGGCATCCATCTACACAGGCAAAGAATTGAGTTACACAAAGGTTATGAGCATCGTGCCCAGAGTATGGAAGCGTCTTATCCTCACTTTTCTCTGGTTTTTCCTCATTATGTTTGTATACTATGTGGCCATCACGGGCGCCCTATTTTTCTGGCTCTTGATATATGGAGTGGTTGGACTGAAGAAGGGGACCCTTTTCGTTGGGGTCCTTGTTATTGTCATCGTTGGTTTGCTTTTCCATGTGTACATAGTCATGGTGTGGGAGCTTGCCAGTGTGGTGTGTGTGGTGGAGGATACACAAGGATTGAGCGCCATGAAGAAGAGCAGACAACTTATGAAAGGAAAGCGAGACACGACATTGACATTGTATCTTTTGTACGCGCTGCTTATGGGCGTTATTGGTGGTGTTCAGAGCTATTCGGCGTATGGAAAGGGGGAGCAGGTGATGAGCACGGGAGTTATTGTGGTGGTGGTGGTGTTGCAGTGTGTTGTTGATTTAGTATGGCTGCTAACTCACGCTGTGCTTTACTTTGTCTGCAAATCCTGTCACGGTGAGGACATCGATAAGGCGACTTTGTCCAACCATTTGGAGATGTATAATGGAGGGTATATGCTTCTCCAGGATGCCTCTATTCAACTCGAGAAGTTTGGCCCGTAGAGATTGTTAGGAAAATAAGATTGTTTAGATTATTTCTTAGAACAGTCCTTAAGAAAAGAAAAAAATCTAGGATAGAACATCTCAGAAATTAGAAGATTTCAGATTAAGAATGCTGTAGAGATTGGGAGTTTTCATAATTTATCTTGCAGGGAATTGGATGGATTGTAATGAAAGTCAAATTGATATAATACTTTTCATCAGCGAATTAACTATATTTTATGCCCTATTTTGTCCTATTTGTAGTTGCTATTATATTTTTCTTTTTGTCGTTTCGGATGGTATCAAAGGCACGTTAAAAGGTTGAAATGACGTTGTATTGATTTTGTTTAGTTAGATAAGATCTGAAGTGATTTAATCTATATTTTTGAGGGCTGGTTTTTTTAACATGAGTTCTATAAATGAAGTTTTGATCATCTTTGGGTGAAAGGGGTTTGTAAATTGAAAGATTGTAGTCAAGAATGTTCTAAGAGAAAAGACTATATAGAGGTTAGTGACTAAAGAAATTGGAGAGCCTCAACAAAGTGATAAGAAAAGGAGTCAAGGAAATGCAAGTTGGAACAAATTAATTGTCTTATTGGTAAAGCCTTGAACTCCAATTTTAATAGAAGATATGTTGATGTTGATAATCGAAAAGAGTTGGTTTTTTTAAAAATATTGATTATCGTTTACAATTTTATTTTTTCATACAAGAATCAACATGAGATTAACACAAGCTCTTGTCAACATAACTCTAAGACTAATAATAGCTCCTTTCAAGCAACCACACTAGAAATCACCTATGAAAGACCAAGAGTCACAACTTGGAAATCCACTTATTTAGAAGTCAATTCCACATTAGAAGCCAACTATGGAAGACCAAGAGTCATAACTTAGAATTCCAAATTAGATGTCCCTTTGGGGTTTGAACTTGGGTCTCCACAATGAGAAATCAATGCTTAGCCAATTAAGCTCAACCCCTTGAACATAATCGAATAGAGTTACAAGAAAATTTTAGAATTTTTGATTAAGATGCAAATATTATAGCATGTTTGGTATAGAAGAAAATTTGGTGAAATTTGATCTAGTTAATTTTGTAAGAAGTCTAATTAATTTAATAAAGTTAAATATTTAAATTCTCAACTAAAACAAAATAGGTGTTGAATATGAAAAAATAATTTTCATTTGATTTGTAATAGTTGAAAGAAAACTTCCTCAATCTTACAAGCTATTTAAAGATTTTATTATTATTCAATTAAGACAATATGCACAAGGTGGCATATACAATCCATCATGACACACTTCTCATGCATACCAATTCAACAAAATTGGGACACGAGTAGAAGAATTAACTCTACCTTGGGATAAGACACCAAAGTTAACATAGAAATTGAAACATGAGAGAGAGATGGGGTTTCCAAAAGCATTTGAATACCATTCTTTCTACCAAACCACCCTTCAAATTCAATTAGATTTCAACAAACAAAAAGTCTTAAAGTAATAATTACTTTTCTTAGAGGACACCATTTTCCCTTAACCCCTGATACCTTAACTAGGTATGAGAATTCATCCATTTTTAATACCTAATGAATTATAAAATTTCATCCATTATGGATACTCAATGGAGTATCAAACTTTCCCCTTCTTGAATAACCTAATATTAGAATTTTCACAACTCCAATACCTTTGACAAGGTATCATACTTCTAATGACTCTAATACATTAGTATCAAACTTACCACAACTTTGGTACCCTAAAGGTTATCAAAATTCTTAGAAATCCAATACCTTGATATGTTGATACTATATCAAACTTCTAATATTTTGATTTGTTGACAATGTATCAAAATTCTTGCAACTCCCATACCTAGTATAATGCATTTCACAACTTTGATACCTTAAAAGGGAACAATATTCTTGCACCTCTATAACCCCAAAAGGGATTAGACTTATTACACTTTTGATACCCCAATATTAAATTTCTTGTGACTCTAATACCCCAAAAGGTACATTAGACTTCTCACAAGGTTGATCATTGACAAGAAAAATAGAGAAGAGAGAGAAGTCTAAGGAAAGGATATTAGAAAGATTCAAATTCTTCCCTTGATGAGGCCCATCTTCCTTGATTTATGAGTTTTAATGATGTAGTTTGGGGAATTTGATCAAGGGGTCATAGGAATGAACCTAGCTACACAAGATTCCCCTAAAAATTGAAAATCCAAAGGAACAAGGAGAAAATTAAGTTGGTATTTTACACAAGGGAAAGGAACTATAAATAAAAATATGAGAATGCTAAAATAAGAATCCATGCTCATTTGACACCAACATCAATATAGCCAAACAAAGAATGAAACATCCATAAATATAATTATAACAAATATAAAAGAGGTTACCAATGTCCCAAGTTAATCATTTCTATAACTAAGATAAATATTCTAATATGACATTTTTTTCTTCCAAAGCAAGGATAGATTTCCAACTAAATTATTACATTAAATAATTATATGACAGAGGCTACTTTTGAAACATGGAATGATCTTACTTTAATAAATCTATTATATAATAATATTATTACAACAAGATGGACCATCTCCAAGGTACCCCAATAATTATAAATCATAACATGAAAACCCAAACCATGAAATCTTCTAGTTCATGAGATATCTTCAATGATGGACTAATAGGGCATGACAATCACCTCCCAACCATGTTACCACCATCAAGTGTAATATATGTCTATGAAAATCTAGGTAATATTTGAGCTATAAAAGATACTATCATGGATATACCATTTGCATGACCAAACTCACACACATACAATAGTCTCAAGGAGAAAAAAACTCACACAAGAGTCATACAAAATAATATTCACAAGCACACAATAGACTCAATAAAGGCACCATACTTATAGATGGATCACATAGATTGGCCTCAGACAATAACACAAGAACAAGGTTTGTCTCAACACAAGATTGAATGATCTCCATCCAATCAACAAGGACAAGAGGAGGGTAATTAAGGCAATATGGTGGACTTTCACTTAGTTCTCCAATACTAAGCTAGAAAGTAAACTATACCATAAGGTCTCAATTAAACATGCATCCCATCCCATGAGGTGGGTGTTTTGACACTCTTAATCACATTTTATATGCAAGGGTTCTTTAGTACTTTTCCTCTTAACCTTACCCCATGAGATTGGATGTGATTAAACTATTAGATACTTGTTCAAGCAAGTCTTAAATTTAACATCATTCCTTCAAAATATATCCCATATGTTTTGGTAGTTTTCCAAACCAAGCCTCCTACAAAAATCCCCTATCCTATACAATTAAATGGATAATTTTGTTCAAAGATCCTAAGAATAGGTATGGAACAATTTTCTATGAAAATATGTTTCTCAACTACATACAAATTAAAACTCATGGAAGAATACATAATTTAAATACTTTTTAAAACTCCAAAAATTCAATGAAGTGAATGTAATATAAGAAAAAGGTGATCCTAAATTTGAATGTATAAATCCTAGGATCAATTACCTCCCTTTTTAAAGGTACATTAGGATGCAAATCAACAAGGTATTTTGATTGACTTTCAACCATAAAGGTGATTCAATCATGTCCCTAGATCTAATCCTTTTGAGCCTTAAAAATGGATTGGAAATGATTTTTTATGATTGACCTAATTGAACTATATGAGATAATATGAAAAATGTAGTATTCTAGAAATACAAAAAATGAAATAGCAATTTGCAAGCAAATCTAGAAAGTGCAGGAGACTATGTACCTATCTTGAAAAGTTAGTTCCTCACTAAATAAGAGGACTAGGATGCTTAGGGGTGTATGGGTCTTTGATAGGGTGTATTTATCTTTTTTTGGGGTCCTTTGATGATAGATCTAATCTTTTGATTTTTTTCTACAAAGTGGTTGGAATGTTGTGAGATAATTCTATAGGTAATTTTTCATGGCTTGGTAAGATTTAGGGCTTTGAAAGCAACAATGAACAACTTTTCTTCAATATTTCTTCAATCTTCTTCAAACCTATAACCTAAATATTAAAAGAAAGGGAAAGCATTGGGACATTTAAGGTATTTCCTCAGTCAAACCCTATGTAAGTGTTTCCACTTCCATAATGGAAATGTTAATGATAAAATGATAAATGAAAGGAAGGATCGATGAAATCACAAAGTGCTACAACTCACAACCCTTCCATGGCTTCCTTGAAGGACTAAAGTCATGCACATCACCTCAAGGTCTTGATCTTTCTTGCTTGATTTTCTTGAATGCTTTGGAGACCTATAAAAGTGGTAGCCTTCAGAAGAAAAAAAAATCAAAACATGAATATACACAAAGTCACATAGGATTTTACATGATGTTAGGATCTTGAGTTGATGCAATAATGCTTTGAAATTTTTATCTTAACTTTCTTGATAGTGCTCTTGATCATAAGTTCACCAATAGTTTTCTTTTTATAGTTCAAATGATGAAAAGAATAGATATTTATAGGAATTTCTTTAATTTCTCAAGAATTAAATCCCGATAGCCAACATTTGAAATTTTAATTTTAAATGTTAAAATGGTTACTCTGACATATTAAAAATTGGTCCCTGGTACAATAGGGGGACCCATATGCCCATGGGTGTATGGGTCTTGGCCCTATTTTCTAGGGCACAATGCGTTGAGGGAAAAACATTAATTGATTGTATTTATTCAATGCTTGAAATTTATCAAAAAGTGGTAAAAATGGGTTATAAAATGCATAAATTTAGGAAAATAGGAACTCAATTAGGATAAAAAATTTAAGGGGAGTTGTTTAATAGAAAAAGTAGGGTTTACTGCCATGAATGAATAAGATGATAAAGTACTAGATATTTTTCTTATTAAAACATTCAATTATGAGAGCCAAAAGATGTAAATAAAAATAAAAAACCAACCCTAACTATTATACCAACTATGAGGGTAGTTTTGAGAGCTTGAAATGATGTGTACCTTGCTAGAAAAGTGTTTTTTTAGGGCCCACTAAGGACTCGTTCACCTTTAGTGGTGAATGGATCCTTGTTAGGGCTTCCAGAAAGTGCCTTCTAGGTTTTTTTCCTCTCAGTCTGTAACTCCAAATTCCATATTTTCACTACTTCAACCCTACTAAGGACTCATTTGACTTAAGTGGTGAATGGGCCCTTTTAGGGTTTTGAAAAACTAATTTCAGGGTCCTAATCCTTCATATCTACACTATGAAATTCCCTATTATCAAGTTATGGAAGCCTATATACAATTTTGTAGAGCTCTTTTCATGATCTTGCACTTTGAATGACAACTTTAGCAACTTGAAAAATTTTGCAATTTTTCTCCAAATCTTGCTCTTCAGCCTAAAACCTACAATCACACATGCAGGAGGAGAAAAATATTGTTTGTTAGGGGATAAGGGTTTTCCTTGGTCAAACCCCTTTTAGGTAATTAAACCAATTGATGAAATAATGAAATTGAAGCATGAAACATGGAATATGTAATTCATGATACCTTGGATGTTGTCTTGGTGTTCAAATCTGCAAACTAACATGAAGTGGCCATGGAGAATGTAGATCTTGATCGCAAATAGATGTGAAATCAAATGATGTGGAATTTTGAGTTTGTCTTTACTACACTTGAGGAAGCCTCCAAAGACTCATCCAAGGCATTAAACAGATAAAGTGTAATAGTATTTATTGGAAGATGGTGGCATCAAAGGATAGAGGAATCTCCATCATCTCATTTCACCTTCTCACTCTGAGATGGTGCTTTGCATGAGAATCATTTTTATTTCTTTCTTGCTTTATTCTTTTGGTGTTGATGGAATTTTAAGAGTACATAGACTATGAAGTTTGGTTTTTTGAGATAAGTAAGGGATTTGGTGTTGAAATCAATATGGATTGTCATCTAGAAAGTATATGAGATTGTGATAAATCATTATACCCTTTTAAGGGTCATTAGACAAATTGATGGAGCTCTATCAACTCAATATGGATTGTTATTAAATAATTTTAAAATTAATATTTGAGGAGTTTGATCTAAAATGGTAGTCTAAGAACTAAGGAATTCATCTTGAAGCCACACCCTTCCAAGGGTCATGAGATAGCTTGATGGAGTTTAATCTAATTCAACATTTGATTCTTCAATGAAAGATCTCAAAAATTTGTATTTATGTAGTCAACAAGTTTAGTTATCTGAGCCTTGAGGGGGATCCCTTGGAAAGGTGAAATTTGAGTTTCTAGAGGCACATTTATAAGAATAATGTAATAAGGGGGAATGTTAGCATACATTACTACATTATATATTATACCTACAATTATTACAATTATATGATTATATTTATTGCAATTGTAATTGTATCGCTCCATGTTTAAATTCGCCTATAATGCATCAATGAATAATCAAGTATTTTTTACTTTTCACAATCATCATTGATTCAAGTCTAAGTTCACAAGGGGTTTTGAATGACACGTGTTGTACTCAATCCAAGAATGATAGTGGTTAGCAGCCACATTAATCCCAATGTGACATCTTCGATATAACCACCATTAGGGAAATAACTCAAACTTGTATATTCAAGCAAGGAGATAACCCTATACATGAACAATCATTTCATATGTCAAGCATCATTGCTTTAAACATAATAGATGAAGCAATGTAATCTCACCCAATGGATATAACATCAAATAAAAAATTTAATCATCCCATCAAAACATAGAAATATAATAATCAATTAAAATATAGAATATTTGGTTCATTTAATAATCACATTCATTATCTCAATATATATGAGGATGGAAATGGAATAAATCATTGTGATAATCTAGTTATAGAAAGCATACCATATACATCTAAAAATAATAACATAATAATTATTAATGACCAAAATGTCAATGTATTAATAATGGCATTCATCTGTTAACATATACAAAGAAGCCTATATCCACTAAGACAAAGAAAAATATAAACATTGCCCAATTTAATGTGAGAGTAACACATGCATTGAACAATAAATTGTTAAAATCCAAAAGAAAAAAACAAAGCAACCAAGAGAAAGCACTAGAGACATTACAACTAAATTCAAGTTTAGGACCAACCTAAACATTCCAAGTAGTCATTTTTCTATAATCAAATTACAAAATGTTTCATTTACATCATTTGGAGTTGTACCTAGGACTAGCCCTAATCCACTTTGACATCTAGAAGATCATTCAATAAGAGTTCAAGATTCATTTGTTATCATAGTCAAACTATTCACCATTGTATTACTTTCTTACATTAACATCTAGGGCATTTATTATATGTTTTATTATCAATGATCATTTAACAAATTCATTGGCTTAGCATTCTTACATGCTTTGACATAAAAGGAGATACAATCCCTATCATGAGCAAATCCTAGCCATACAACCAAGGATTTTATGTGGAAACATATACAAATACTCAAGATAGACTAGATGTTAAAAGTAAGGGATTTATAGAGATCATATCTATGGATCTAGATTAGATGTATGTATCCAAATCACATTCACAATTGTGTGGGTCCACTCTATAGGTGTGATTAATTATTTCATTAGGGAGATTATCAACAATAATAGAAGGTAAGTTTACAAATTCTAAACTGCTCCTCCAAACATTATTAAATTTCTTATGTACATTGATAAATCACTTTTTACCAACTCTTACAACACATCAACATTGAATTTTATAACTAAATACTATTATTCTATTCATTTAGTTTTTTAAATATTTATTTTAATATATTCTACTCACAAATCTTTTACCTAAAATAAAATTCGAATACTTAGAGAGTCCTAATACTTGTATGTACTCCAAAATTAAATAAACGAACACTGAATTAGGAGAATCCATTCAAACCATCTATTTTGGAACCCTACCTAATACCATTTAATTAATTTATGGCACGCCTTTAAAAATTAAAAAATGTTTGTCCTTGTCTTACCACAATGTTTCTAGAAACCTTTTCGGAAATAATCTATGGAAGAAAAACCTAATACATACAGTGAACATGAATGGTTTGACGAATTAAGAGCGGAATTGTCGTCCAGAATACATGTCAGTCAAGGCTTTACCGGGTCACAAATCTAAGTTTAAGAGAAGTTTGACTAGATCGGATGGCTAAGCGCTATAAGCGCAGTCAGATTTAGTCTACAAATGAAAATTATTGTACAAGGTGCTAGAACTTTACTTCGCAGGTCTCACAATATTAATTCTTCACTTAAAAAAAATTATTTCTGCAATTGACAAAGTCTCGTTGAGTGTTTCTCCAGGCATAACCTTCACCTGCTCTGTAACACTATTTATATCACCTGAACATCCCGTCTGCATTAACTCTTTCAAAGGAGTACCAAATATTCACTGAGCAAAATATTGTGGTTTGTAGTGAATCGAGTGATGGATAGAGAAGCGGAAGAATTACATTTTCTGGACGCCTTCGGAATCGTGGGAGAGGCGTGGAAAATCGTGCGTCGTGAGGCGAAACTGTTGGCAGTCATCGCCCTCACCCTACTGCTTCCTCTTTCCTTTGTAATCCATGGCCATAGTTTATTCTCACAGTCCCTCCTTAGCAAAATCATGATGAACAATGTATTATTGGGGATAGAGGCCGGCAGCCCTGCCGCAGAAAGCGTTCGCCATAGCTTGCACATAGAGATTGAGGAGTTTGTACTGCTGACGACGGTCTACGTAGCCCTAGTTTTCGCCTTCTCGTTGCTGTCCAGGTCGGCAGTTGTGTACACGGTGGCATCCATCTACACAGGCAAAGAATTGAGTTACACAAAGGTTATGAGCATCGTGCCCAGAGTATGGAAGCGTCTCATCCTCACTTTTCTCTGGTTTTTCCTTATTATGTTTGTATACTATGTGGCCATCACGGTCGCCCTATTTTTCTGGCTCTTGATATATGGAGTGGTTGGACTGAAGAAGGGGACCCTTTTCCTTGGGATCCTTGTTATTGTCATCGTTGGTTTGCTTTTACACGTGTACATCGTCATGGTGTGGGAGCTTGCCAGTGTGGTGTGTGTGGTGGAGGATACACAAGGATTGAGCGCCATGAAGAAGAGCAGACAACTTATGAAAGGAAAGCGAGACACGACATTGACTTTGTATCTTTTGTACGCGCTGCTTATGGGCGTTATTGGTGGCGTTCAGAGCTATTCGGCGTATGGAAAGGGGAAGCAGGTGATGAGCACGGGAGTTATTGTGGTGGTGGTGGTGTTGCAGTGTGTTGTTGATTTAGTATGGCTGCTAACTCACGCTGTGCTTTACTTTGTCTGCAAATCCTGTCACGGTGAGGACATCGATAAGGCGACTTTGTCCAACCATTTGGAGATGTATAATGGAGGGTATATGCTTCTCCAGGATGCCTCTATTCAACTCGAGAAGTTTGGCCCGTAGAGATTGTTAGGAAAATAAGATTGTTTAGATTATTTCTTAGAACAGTCCTTAAGAAAAGAAAAAATCTAGGACAGAACATCTCAGAAATTAGAAGATTTCAGATTAAGAATGCTGTAGAGATTGGGAGTTTTCATATTTTATCTTGCAGGAAATTGGATGGATTGTAATGAAAGTCAGATTGATATAATACTTTTCATCAGCGAATTAACTATATTTTATGCCCTATTTTGTCCTATTTGTAGTTGCTATTATATTTTTCTTTTTGTCGTTTCGGATGGTATCAAAGGCACGTTAAAAGGTTGAAATGACGTTGTATTGATTTTGTTTAGTTAGATAAGATCTGAAGTGATTTAATCTATATATTTGAGGGCTGGTTTTATTAACATGGGTTCTATAAATGAAGTTTTGTTCATCTTTGGGTGAAAGGGGTTTTGTAAATTGAAAGATTGTAGTCAAGAATGTTCTAAGAGAAAAGACTATATAGAGGTTAGTGACTAAAGAAATTGGAGAGCCTCAACAAAGTGATAAGAAAAGGAGTCAAGGAAATGCAAGTTGGAGCAAATTAATTGTCTTATTGGTAAAGCCTTGAACTCCAATTTTAATAGAAGATATGTTGATGTTGATAATCGAATAGAGTTGGTTTTTTAAAAAATATTGATTATCATTTACAATTTTTTTTTTCATACAAGAATCAACATGAGATTAACACAAGCTCTTGTCAACATAACTCTAAGACTAATAATAGCTTCTTTCAAGCAACCACACTAGAAATCACCTATGAAAAACCAAGAGTCACAACTTGGAAACCCACTTATTTAGAAGTCAATTCCACATTAGAAGCCAACTATGGAAGAGCAAGAGTCATAACTTAGAATTCCAAATTAGATGCCCGTTCGGGGTTTGAACTTGGGTCTCCACAATGAGAAATCAATGCTTAGCCAATTAAGCTCAACCCCTTGAACATAATCAAATAGAGTTATGATAAAATTTTAGAATTTTTTATTAAGATGCAAATATTATTAGCATGTTTGATATAGAAGAGAAATTGGTGAAATTTGATCTAGTTAATTTTGTAAGAAGTCTAATTAATTTAATAAAGTTAAATATTTAAATTCTCAACTAAAACGAAATAGGTGTTGAATATGAAAAAATAATTTTCATTTGATTTGTAATAGTTGAAAGTAAACTTCCCCAACCTTACAAGCTATTTAAAGATTTATTTTTTTATTCAATTAAGGCAATGTGCACAAGGTGGCATATACAATCCATCATGACACACTTCTCATGCATACCAATGCAACAAAATTGGGACATGAGTAGAAGAATTAACTCTACCTTGGGATAAGACACCAAAGTTAACATAGAAATTGAAACATGAGAGAGAGATGGGGTTTCCAAAAGCATTTGAATACCTTTCTAAAATTTCTACCAAACCACCCTTCAAATTCAATTAGATTTCAACAAGCAAAAAATCTTAAAGTAATAATTACTTTTCTTAGAGGACAACATTTTCCCTTAACCCCTGATACCTTAACTAGGTATGAGAATTCATCTATTTTTAATACCTAATGAATTATAAAATTCCATCCACTATGGATACTCAGTGGAGTATCAAACTTCTCCCTTCTTGAATAACCTAATATTAGGATTTTCACAACTCCAATACCTTTGACAATGTATCATACTTCTAATGACTCTAATACATTAGTATCAAACTTACCACAACTTTGGTACCCTAAAGGTTATCAAAATTCTTATAAATCCAATACCTTGATATGTTGATACTATATCAAACTTCTAATATTTTGATTTTTTGACAATGTATCAAAATTCTTGCAACTCCCATACCTAGTATAATACATTTCACAACTTTGATACCTTAAAAGGGAACAATATTCTTGCACCTCTATAACCCCAAAAGGTATTAGACTTATTGCACCTTCGATACCCCAATATTAAATTTCTTGTGACTCTAATGCCTAGTATTATAATTATGAAAACTCTAATACCCCAAAAGGTATTAGACTTCTCACAAGGTTGATCATTGACAAGAAAAATAGAGAAGAGAGAGAACTCTAAGGAAAGGATATTAGAAATATTCAAATTTTTCACTTGATGAGGCCCATCTTCCTTGATTTATGAGTTGTAATGATTTAGTTTGGGGAAGTTGATCAAGGGGTCATAGGAATTAACCTAGTTACACAAGATTCTCCTAAAAAGTGAAAATCCAAAGGAACAAGGAGAAAATTAAGTTAGTATTTTACACAAGGGAAAGGAACTATAAATAAAAATATGAGAATACTAAAATAAGAATCCATGCTCATTTGACACCAACATCAATATAGCCAAACAAAGAATGAAACATTCATAAATATAATTATAACAAATATAAAAGATGTTACCAATGTCCCAAGTTAATCATTTCTATAACTAAGATAAATATTCTAATATGAAATTTTTTTCTTGCAAAGAAAGGATAGATTTCCAAATAAATTATAACATTAAATAATTATATGACAGAGGTTGCTTCCCAAACATGGAATGATCTTACTTTAATAAATCTACTATACAATAATATTATTACAACAAGATGGACCGTCTCCAAGGTACCCCAATAATTATAAATCATAACATGAATACCCAAACCACGAAATCTTCTAGCTCATGAGAGATCTTCAATGATGGACTAATAATCTTCAATGATGGACTAATAGGGCATCACAATCACCTCCCAACCATGTTACCACCATCAAGTGTAATATATGTCTATGAAAATCTAGGTAATATTTGAGTTATAAAAGATAATATCATGGATATGCCATTTGCATGACCAAACTCACACACATACAATAGTCTCAAGGAGAATAAAACTCACACAAGAGTCATAAAAAAATATTATTGACAAGCACACAATCGACTCAATAAAGGCACCACACTTACAGATGGATCACATAGCTTGGCCTCAGATAATAACACAAGAATAAGGTTTGTCTCAACACAAGATTGAATGATCTCCATCCAATCAACAAGGACAAGAGGAGGGTAATTAAGGCAATATGGTGGAATTTCACTTAGTTCTTCAATAATAAGCTAGAAAGTAAACTATACCATAAGGTCTCAATTAAACATACATCCCATCCCATGAGGTGGGTGTTTTGACACTCTTAATCACATTTTATATGCAAGGATTCTTTAGCACTTTTCCTCTTAACCTTACCCCATGAGTTTGGATGTGATTAAGCTATTAGATACTTGTTCAAGAAAGTATTAAATGTAATTCCCTGCCACGCAACCCTAGGAGAAGTTGCAATTTACTACACAAATGAACTACTTTTTTTTTAAAAGAACATTTAACATGCAAGTTCACTAAACATTGCCAACCAATCCTCTAAGGTTACAAGACTGAGTTACTTAAACCCAAACAAGAAACATGAATTATAACCATAACATTTAATTGTTTAACAAATTAATGCACATACATTCCATACATGATAATTTACATCGAAGAATATGAAGTACCACATGATTTTCATAATGATCACATAGCAATAAGGTTACAACACTCATTCCCCGAATGAGATGAATCCAATAAGTATTATTACATATTACAAATTCCACCTCGATAACAAATGAGGGGGTAAAAGAATTACAATAATTTTAGAAAGAATACAGCAAGAAGAGAAACTGGATCCCACGAGCTCTCCTATTGGAAATCTCATCCACACAAACAAGAAGACAACCCAATGGATTAAGGTGCACGTTCCACCCAACCATGTTATACCCGAAGGCTCACCCCTCGTGCTAGGAGATAGTAACAA